>JAIUZE010006077.1:0-36609 GCA_022085475.1 Heliosperma pusillum
ACCAACTGTGACAACCCTCGCGAATGCGGAAATATAAAACATACAAGCATGTGAATTATATAGCGGAAAATACGGTATTTTAAAAACCTTTGTACATGCAAGATAGAAAAATACGAGGAGTGTCAAAAGATTATAAACTAAATAAAAATATCACAAGAGACGTAGTCTCTCAAAGTGTTAACAAAGGACAGGGTTATTAACAACTATCTAAAATCGTCTAGAGGTGTTTCATCCAGGGACAACGCCCGCTAGCTCACACCCGAACCCCAAATACCACAAGCAAAAAGCCATCCATGCAAGCAACCTATTCATTCATGAAAAACATGAACGCCACAGTCAGTGGGGAGTAACTCCGGGTTCTCCCAGCCATATCACATTAAACGTACATATAAGGAAATACAAAAGTAAAATCATGCATATATAGATATCCATGTGAGTTGCGATAAGAATAGATAGGCAATTCGATTGATAATGATAAGAGCATATGGAAATCAAATCCGAACCCATCATGTTATTCAAAGACTCGAGGAAGACACTCTTAGGCAACCAAATACGCTCACTAGGGCTTGCATCTCACCGTTAGCGGTATAAGATTGATAAGTTTGAGACTCGACATACAAACCAAGTCAAGTCATGCAATGACTATGAATAAATCCATCATGTTATCATCCATTCAAGCAACCCAATACATAGACGGTGTCCAATCATGCAATGACCATGAATAATATCATGAAATCACGCATTCAAGAACGACACAAGACGACATCTCTCACGGTCAATGAAACGCACTAGCATCGTGTACATGGCAAGTATGATTAAAGGCATCCACGGGATCACATTTCCCTGAACTCATACGCGATGCTTACATTTCGCCTATGTAGACTAATTTCCTCATGGTAGGAACGATAAGGCTCCTAATCTAAACCGGCCAAGATTCTCGAATCACATTTTACGAGTCGATTAGGCGATGACGTTTCGCATCCAAGACTCAGTCAATCAATAGACGCCGAGTACCCACATTTTCGGTAGATCAATTCACGAAAGAGGCGGAAAAGAGCACAAGCCTCATAACAAGCGGTACGCTACATGCAAATAACACCACCTCGCAAGTACACAAAATTTGACGGCCGGGTCGATCAACGCATAGCGTTCAACTCCCAACAACGTCGTCGTATGCCCACTAACACATGCATTTAAGCAGTAGGATACCTCTCCGGTCCGAATATCAAAGCCTTACGAACGGAAAGGTAGCCAAGGGAATGAGAGTACAAAGCACAAGACAAAACAGTGCTCAAACCGTAACATTTGTAAAAACCGACTCAAAGTGGGACATAGCAAAAACCGTCACAAAACATGTGGTACAAGCGAAAAAAATATCATATATCCAAAACATGAATATTATAAGACTCTACGTAAAATTATACGATAAACGGATCATGCGAACTATTATAAATTACGAGATTTAGAAATTTCAAGAAGAAAACACAGCCGTGTTCCAGGCCGGGGTGGAGGGAGGTGGCCGGTACCCCGGCTCGGAGCACAACTACCCACAAAAACCAAGTTTGGAAACTAACTAAAACAAGGGTCCACTTCAAACGGTCATTACTAGAGTTCTAGATATGGTAATGCAGAAATTCTAAGTTCAGGTGATAACTTATCCTCTTACGGTTCCAATGTAACAACCCGAAAAGTACCCAATTTTTCTAGTAAAAATATTTACTAACACTTTTCAGTAGAACTTAAGTTTTTAAAATAGAAATTTTGTTCCGAGTCTTATTTTGAAATTCCGCGTTCGTATTTGGAATTTCTGAGAGATTCATGATGAAAAAGACGGTTTTAGGCATCTTTGACTTTTCTCGACTTTTAAGTCGACTTTGGACTTTCGTTGACCTTTTTCCCGACTCGCCTTATAAGTTTGAAGACCGAAATTTTATTTAAAAAAATAATATTTTTGATTTATTTTTATTTAGATTTATTAGAATTTATGATAAGTTAATAAAATTATTTTGAATTTATTCGGAATTTATAATAAGGTTTTATGATTTAACCCCAAACGTCATTTAACTATTCCCGGGTCAACTTAGGTCCCGAAACCCGACGTTGACATGAGTCACACGCCCCATGTCACTTTTTTTCCACTCATATTAGATCTTGAAATTAATATGATTAAACTAATAAAAATATCTAAGATATTTGTAACTTTATCGGTCTGTCAACTTAAATTCCGCAATCGCTTAAAAACAGACCCGATTTCTCTTTGTTTCTCACGTCTCTTTTTCCCCTCTTAAGCCTTGATATTTTCTTTCTTTTCATTACTCACCAACAACTTTTCATTTTACAATTCAATCAAATTAAGATCTAATTAATCGTTTCTTCATCGTCTTAATCTCGTTCTTCGTCGTTCTTCATTTGTTTCTTCGTCGTTCTTGAGCAAAATCATCATAAACCTTCATTTCTTAATTAAATCCGTCCTAACTTATATTTCTAGAATCTCCTCTTCGCTCTCCATCTTCAAGTACGGTTTAATTTCAAATCCGACAAAATCGTTTTCAACATTTAATTATGGAAAATCAAGTTTAAATTCTAATAATGTTTTTTCTTGTCATTTCTTATAGGGGAAGATTTTGAAGACGAGTTTGGAGACTCGTATATTTTGGGTGAAGATTAGTAGACGGGTTTTTCTTTACTTCTTATTTTGGTGCTACTTGATTTTGCTAGCTAGGTAACGATTCCGAGTTACTCGACGGATATATGTTACATAGCCTTTGTTTTTTTTAGTTTTTGGTTCATCTTTGTTTTAGTTCATGTTTTTATGATTTATGGATTTTTAGTAGAAATATGATAAGTAGGATGATTTTTATGTTGTATGGAGTTTTTATGTTGTTTAGTGTTCTTTAGGAATTTTGATGATTTTTCATAAGTTATGATTTTTATGTTGTGTAGGAAATTTATAATATGTTTAGTGTTCTTTATGAATTTTGATGATTTTTCATAAGTTATGATTTTTTATGTTGTGTAGGAAATTTATAATATGTTTAGTGTTCTTTAGGAATTTTGATGATTTTTCATAAGTTATGATTTTTATAGTGTGTAGGAAATTTTTAATATGCTTAGTGTTCTTGAGGAATTTGGATGAATTAATTTTAATCATGATTTTGTATGATGGTTGTTAAAATGGATGATTGTTAATTAAAAACATGTTGGAAAAATTTGGTGTTGGTTGTGGTTTGAACCGTGTAGGGGGCGGTTTAGGGGGCTGTGAACCGGACCAAACCAGCCGGTCCAGGCCGGTTCAGACCGGTCTGGGTTGGTCCATGGTGGGTCCGGGTTTTGGTTGTTGGGTTGTGGCGATGTTTGATTGTTTGATTGTTGTTTTGACGGGTTTTAATTATGTTAAGCATGCGGGAAATAATTAGAAACGGTTTTTAGTAAAATCGTTAAAAAGGTCAAAACAGCCCAAATAGGTCCGTGGGCCCAGTCCAGGCCCATGTGGGGTCCGGCCCAACTCAGTCCGTGGGTCCCACTTTGGGACTTGTGACGGTTTTTGAGTTATCGTCATTTTTATCGTGTTTTGTAATATTTAGCAAGTGGGAAATATTAATAAGTAAAATATTTAATTAAAAAGGTTTTTCATAAAATTATTATTTCTCACATGATAGAAATTATAAGACGAGATCGTAGTTTAATTTACTCCCTTTAGTCCAAAGGGGGTTTTGGTTATGATAGAATAATTCCACAGTTAGAAGTCTTAATAAAAATAACATGAAATGAATATGTTGATTTATGGCTATGTGGTAAAGACTCTGTTTCTAGCCGTTTTGACCAAACGGGTTTGGTCAAACTAAGATCTAGTCAGCCCCGTTTTGACTGATGACCCGTCGCGGGACTCGGGTCGGGGATTTGTCTTCAAGTAAGGTTTTATTTAATTATTGAATTAGCCTAGTAGATATGAGGCGATATGATATTTGAATATGATATATATGCAATTAGTCACATGATAGGATGTTTTTCCCGTGACTGTTTGATTATATGGTTGGTGTCGTGTTGACTAAGTACCCATAGAGAATTATGAGTAGATGGCGTCTTGACCATTCTAATTCTAAATGAGTATCTTGGACCATGACATTGATAGGCCCGTACTATCTTAAACGAGTATATAGTTCATGGTTAATAGCTTTTGTGTCACGGCCTGGGGGGCTTATCTCCAAGTCGGGGCATGGCATCCTAAGAGTTCCGCTTTGGGAAGGGAGCCAGCTTAAGTACTAGCCATCTCTGCTGAGGGGGTCGCCTAGTAGAGTTTCTCATAGGCGGTTATGTCACGGGGAATGGAATAGCTGTTGTCGCTAGGGTTGATCAGTCTAGGACTAGGATGTTTTCCTACCTTGTGGTATAGCCTCGAGTTACAGAAGTCGTCTATTGACTGTGCTAAGAACTTCTGCCTGTTTGTAGAAGTATTGGTCTTTCATGTTTGTATGATTCTATGAGTTTTAGAAGGTGAGATGCAAGCCGGCTAAGATTGATAGAGTTTGGATTACCGATGGTTAACTGATTCACATGATTACGTGTTGAGTAGGGTTTGAGTGTATCAGGGCCATGTTTTCTGAGAGGACACCTCTCTGAGCTAGGCATACCACTTCCCTACCTCGAGTTTATAGTTTATTATCGGTCTCACATGATTGCTTTCCACATTTGTAGGTTATTTGTTAGTTAATTGTTTCATAACATGAAAAGCATATCCTATATGTTAAGGTTTTGTATTTCCCATATACATTGCTTTTATGTTATTCATGTTTAATTAAACTCGACATTTCGTGGCTGGGAGAACTCGGAGTTACTCCCCACTGACTGTTGCTTCCGTGTTTATATTTAATGCGGTCGAACAGGTGGTGATGCATATTTGGGGTACATTGACGAGCTAGCGAGCGAATTACTTACCTTGGACCTATATTCGGTTCTTAGATTGTATATTATTATACACTCTTTTATTTCCGTATTTATACGGGAGATATGTCTCCCGTCTTGTATATTTCTTTTGTAGAATATTATTTCCGTATTGTAATGACCCTTTCTATTTCGGACACCTTCAGTATGTATTTAAATTATTTTTTTTCTTTCCGCAAATTTGAGGGTGTCACAGTTGGTATCAGAGCATTTTTGCTCCCGACGCACGTTTGTGTACCCTTGTATAAATAACTTTACCTTAATAAAATAATAAACTTGTGAGATAGAATGGTAGGATGGGTAGATTAGGATTTATGTTGTAGTCTATTTGTTTATGCTAATTGTTAGGAGTAACTTAATTTGTTTTGTCTCTTATGAAGATGGTTGGACCTCGTGTAGAAGAGATCGTTGTTACTGCCAACCAGGTCCCTCCTCATACAGAAGACAATTGCCAAGGAGGCTATGCTTGGGTGGCTAGCCAAATTGCTAGGAGCAATATTACGCCTTAGGGTGGAATATGTGTTACCTAGAAGGAGTATCCTCTACAGAAGATTTGAAGATTTACAAGTCTAGTTGAAGAGAATTCTTTCTTCATCTATGAATTCTCTCGTCCTTATTGTATTATGCTCTCTTCCTTCTATCTAGGAGCTTATTTCTCTTCCAACCTATTTTCCTCTTGGAAATTACTCTAAATAGTTCTTCCATCTTACCATTGGTATCCTTACCTCCCTCTTGTAACATTTTTATGGATGTCATAACCATCGGTTGGTGGTATATTATACTTAGTCGGAAGAACTTTGAATCTTGTGGAATATTAGTGTTTGTTGGAATGAACTTGTGATTTGAGGAAAATGGTATAGATCTAATTTCACCCTATGGTGGTGAGAGTTGGTATCCTTGAGAAAGGTGTGGTAAGGTATGTTTAATGATTTTAATGCTAGATACTTGTCATGAATGGTGTGTAAATAGTTCATGATATTCGATGGTGGAAGATCGAATGAGTTGGCTAGGACTTCTTAACTCATAATTTAGTCTTTTGGACTTAGAAGTTGAGTATTGGTTTGAAGACCATGCTTATGATATGTCTATTCTGGAGTAAATAAGAAGTTTCGAATATGGTAACTAACCATCCTATTAAGCTAGTTCCGTGTTTAGATAATTATGAGGATTTGAGGATAAACTTAGGATGAAATTCTCCTAGTGGGTTTAAAATATGAAAGCTTGAAGTTGCAATATCTTTTGAGGATCGAAATAAGCTTAATAATAGTTGTAGTTATGGTTAGAAAGTTGAGTGATTTTTAATGTTACTTGGGAATTTGTTGTCGTTAAATGTTGGACCCTAACAGGAATAAATACTTTGTGGAATTAGGATATGATGACTACTTGAGGAATATAGTCATAAGCGAAAACCGATGTATTGAGAGTTTGGAAGAGATAAATAAATTGATTTACGGTTGCATTGCCTTATGTTTGGCAAAAGTTAAGTGAAATGAGATTTGTGTGACTAATCTCTTTGAGGTTTTGTGATTCAACTTTTGAGGATGAGAAGGGTCATGGTTAATAATTTAGGGTAATGAATTTTTGAAGAAATTAGATTAAAGAATTTCATAGTAAGTTCTTTACTTTGTGGTTATTAGCGGTCTTGTTTACCAAATTATAAATATTTTGATGGTGGTTTCCAATAAGAGTTTTGATGGAGTTAAGAAGATTTGAGTTCGTAATGAATCTTTTATGGGATTATTAGTTATGGAGTTTACCGTACCGATGGACCTTAGAAGATTCTAATTGAATTTGAATAATTGGGAGTTCTTACTCTATGTGTCGTGCTTATGAAATATTTAGGTAGGAATCGGAGGATGGAAAATGTTGAGAGTATATCACACTCTTTTGAGGATTAGTTTACTTGTACAGTTAGGGTTGTCAAGTTACGATCGACATTCGAATTCTCATTTATGGAGGATAGTTTGGTGATTCATTCCTCTCTTTTCTCTCTTTCTACTCGATTTATTCTTTCGAATATTTCGTTCCTTCTATCAATTATCATCTCGTATAGATAGGTTATTAGAAGCTTTAGTTAGAAAATTTAAGTATAGATAGTAGTGTTATTACTTTTGCTATAGAATTTTTGAACTAATCGCTTTTGGAGATTTTTGATGATCTCAAGTATTTTACCGTCAAGGAATGTTGAGACTTGTTATTGGAGACGTTCGATAACTAGTTTTCTCATTTATTGATGTGAAAATGTATCTTTTAAAGTCTTTGACTTGGGACGTCGATGTTCTTAACAGCTGACGAGAACTTTCCGTTTCATTGATAAGACTCTATATTGTTATTATAAGTATATTTTTAACAGTTTTGAAATAGACCTACATATATGTTACGTTCCTTCTTCTAAGTTTCGAGGACGAAACTTTTTAAAAAGGAGGGGTGATTGTAACAACCCGAAAAATGCCGATTTTTCTAGTTAAAATATTTACTAACACTTTTCAGTAGAACTTAAGTTTTTAAAATAGGAATTTTTGTTCCGAGTCTTATTTTGAAATTCCGCGTTCGTATTTGGAATTTTTGAGGGATTCCATGAAAAGACCGTTTTTAGTCATCTTTGACTTTTCTTGACTTTTAAGTCGTCTTTGACTTTTCCTTGACTTTTTAAAGTCGTCATTGACTTTTTCTTGACTTTGAAGTCGTCCTAAACTTTTCTTGACTTTTAAGTCATCTTCGACTTTTCTCGACTTTTCAGTCAACTTTGACTTCCGTTGACTTTTCCCGACTCGTCTCATAAGTATGAAGACCGAAATTTTATTTAAAAAAATAATATTTTTGATTTATTTTTATTTAGATTTATTAAGATTTATCATAATTTAATATAATTATTTTGAATTTATTCGGAATTTAAAGAATAACGTTTACGGTTTTAACCGAACGTCATTTAACTATTCCCGACTCATCGTAAAGCGCGAAACAAAATCGAAACTCGACTTTGGCATGAGTCACACGCGCGTGTCATCGCTTTCCACTCACCATAAGATATTTTAATTGTTTTGAATAAACTAATCAAAATATCTAGATATTTATTAACTTTATCGATCAGTTAACGAAAATTACGCAAATCGTTTACAAAACTGACCCGACAGTCACCATATCACACGGTTTTTCCTCTCTCTTTGACCTTGATATTTTCTTTCTTTTCATTACAATAACATAATATCTTGATATTTAATTCAATTAACTTAATATCTAATTAATTACGGTAATATAATTATTATACCGGGTCAATTCCATAACAACAATTTCAAACCCAACTCACTATTTTGCTCTATAAACTCACGGCTCACACACTCCACTTTACGCACAAACAACTTTTCATTTTTCAACAAATCAAATTAAGATCAAAATATCACTTTCTTTAATCGTTCTTGAGCGTTCTTCGCGTTCTTCATCCGTTCTTCATCGTTCTTGAGCAAAACCTTCATAAAACCTTCATTTCTTAATTAAATCCGTCCTAACTTATATTTCTAGGATCTCCTCTTCGCTCCCCATCTTCTAGTACGGTTTATTTTCAATTCCGTCAAAATCGTTTTCAACACTTTAATTATGGAAAATCAAAGTTTTAATTCTAATAATGTTTTTTTTGTCATTTCTTATAGGGGGAAGATTTTGAAGACGAGTTTGGTGACTCGTATATCTTAGGAGAAGACTAGAAGACGGGTTTCTTAGTTCTTAGTTCTTATTATTTTGGTGCTACTTGATTTTCGCTAGCTAAGGTAACGATTCCGAGTTACTCGACGGATAAATGTTACATAGCTTTGGTTTTTCTTTAGTTTTGGTTCATCTTTAGTTTTTGTTCATATTATTATGATTTTATGATTTTTAGTTAGTAACATGTTAAGTAGTAGTTAGTATGGTGTTTTATGATTTTATAACATGTGGGTTGTTCTTGTTATATTTTTATGATTTCTTCATGATGATGATTGTTGTATGATGGATGGTTAAATTGGTTGTTAAAATGGGTGTTGATTAATTAAAAACATGTTAGAATTAATTTGGAAATTTGGGGTTGTTGTTTGGTGGTGGCCGAATTGGTGGCTGGAAAACCGGTCCAAACCAGGCCGGTCCCGGCCGGTTCAGACCGGTCTGGGTTGGTCCATGGTGGGTCCGGGTTTTGGTCTTTGGGTTGTGTCAATGTTTGATTGTTTAATTGTTGTTTTGACGGGTTTTAATTATGTTAAAGCATGCGGGAAATATTAGGAAACGGTTTTTAGTAAAATCGAATCAAAGGCCAAAACAGCCCAATTCTGTCCGTGAGGCCCAAAACAGGCCCATGTGGGTCCGGCCCAATTCAGCCCGTGGGTCCCACTTTGGGACTTGTGACGGTTTCTGAGTTATCGTCATTTTTATCGTGTTTTGTAATATTTAGCAAGTGGGAAATATTAATAAGTAAAATATTTAATTAAAAAGGTTTTCATAAAATTATTATTTCTCACATGGTGGAAATTATAATACGAGATTAGTTTACGTTGAGATCATTTAAGTCAAGCGGGTTTTGGGTATAATATGATAATTCACATGTTAGAAGTAGTAATAAAATAACATGTAATGAATATGTTGATTTTATGTCTATGTGATAAAGACTCTGCTTCTAGCCGGTTTGATCCAACGGGTTTGGTCAAACTAAGATCTAGTCAGCCCGATTTGACTGATGACCCGTCGCGGGACTCGGGTCGGGGATTTGTCTTCAAGTAAAGTTGTATTTAATTATCGAATTAGCCTTAGTGGATATGAGGCGATATGTTATGTGTTTATTACTTATATGCAATTAGTCACATGATAGGATGTTTCCCTGTGACTGTTTTGATTATATGGTTGGTGTCGTGTTGACTAAGTACCCATAGAGAATTACGATTATATGGCATGTTAAGTCGTATCTTGGCCATGTTTTAAAGGGAACCTCTGAGTTAAGATATTAGTTTGGTTCGGCCATTGTAATTCTAAATGAGTATCTTGGACCATGACATTGATAGGTCCGTACTGTCTTTAACGAGTATATAGTTCATGGTTAATAGCTTTTGTGTCTCGGCTTGGTGGGTTTATATCCAAGTCAGGGCATGGTTACCTAATCCACTTTGGGAAGGGAGCCAGCTTAAGTACTAGCCATCTCTGCTTAGGGGGTCGCCTAGCAGAGTTTCTTGTGTACGGTTATGTCATGAGACGGGGAATGGAATAGCTGTTGTCGCTAGGTCTGATCAGTCTAGGACTAGGATGTTTTCCTACCTTGTGGTATAGCCTCGGGTTACAGAAGTCTTCTATTGACTGTCCTGAGAACTTATGCCTGTTTGTAGACGTATTGGTCTTTCATGTTTGTATGATTCTATGAGTTCTAGAAGGTGAGATGCAAGCCGGCTAGGATTGATAGAGTTGGGATTAACGGTTGTTAACTGATTCACATGATTACGTGTTGATTAGGGTTTGAGTGTATCATGGCCACGTTACAGGGTAACCTCTGAGCTAGCATACCAGCTTCCCTACCTCTTGTTATATTTTATTATCGGTTTAACATGATAGCTTTCATATGATAGGTTATATGTTAGTTAATTGTTTCATAACATGAAAAGCATATCATATATGTTTAAGTTTTGTATTTTCCATATACATTGCTTTTATGTTATTCATGTTTCATTAAACTCGACATTTAGTGGCTGGGAGAACTCGGAGTTACTCCCCACTGACTGTGGCTTCCGTGTTTATATTTAATGCGGTTGGCAGGTTTGTGATGCATACATTGGGTACATTGACGAGCTAGCGAGCGAAGTATTTACCTTGGACCTATATTCGGTTCTTAGATTGTATATTATTATCCACTCTTTTATTTCCGTATTTATACGGGAGATATGTCTCCCGTCTTGTATATTTCTTTTGTAGAAGATTATTTCCGTTTTGTAATGACCTTTTTATTTTATGACACCTTCGTTATGTTTTATTATTATCTTTTATGTGTTTAAATAATTTTTTTTCTTTCCGCAAATTTGAGGGTGTCACATTTGACTACATAAAAACTTCATCTTACAGGACAAACAAGAAATTTCTAGTTTAGAAAAGTCTAAATTTTCAAAAATATCTATATGGATCGGTTTGGATTTGGTTCGGGTTTTCCGATAGTGGATTTGGATATGGGTATTTAAATAGCGGATCGGGTATGGGTTTTTAAAATTTGGATTTCAATAGAATATTTTCCTTCGGGTCGATTCAATTCGGTTCGGTTCGGGCCACAATTGTCATCCCTAAATGTGACGTTAGGTCACAAGGGAACAAATGCATTTGTCAATTTGGATTATACTCCTGGTGTAACAACCCGTAATTTGAAAGACCGAAATTATATTTGAAAAATAATAAATTTAAATTATTTTAATTTATTAAGATTTATTTGAATTTATGATAATTTAATATAATTATTTTGAATTTATTCGGAATTAAAGAGAAGGTTTTACGATTTAACCCCGAACGTCATTTAACTATTCCCGAGTCGACTTAAGTCCCGAAACAAACCCGAAACCCGACTCTTGCATGAGTCACACGCCCATGTCACCTTTTTCCACTCACTTTAGATCTTTTAATTCTTTTGATTAAACTAATACGAATATCTAAGATATTTGTAACTTTATCGATCCGTCAACTTAAATTACGCAAATCGCTTAAAAAACAGACCCGACTTCTATGAAAACCACACGGCTCCCTCTCCTCTCTTAGGACTAGATATTTTCCTTTCTTTTGATTACAATAACATAATATCTAATTAATATCTAGATATTTGATTAAACTATCCTAAAACCTAATAATATCTAATTAATTACCATAATATAATTATAAAACCCGAGTCAATCCCGTAACAACAAATTCAAAACCCGACTCCCGTAATCCCCTATATTTACACGACACCCACTCCACTCTTACTCACCACTTATCTTTTCATTTTACACTAAATCAACTTAATACCTTTTTAATACTTTCTTTAATATAATCAAAATCGTTCTTGGTGTTCTTGAGCGTTCTTCATCGTTCTTGAGCAAAATCGTCACAAAAGCTTCGTTACTTGTTCAAATCCGTCCTAATTTATATTTCTAGAGTCTCCTCTCCGCTCTCCATCTCCACGTACATTTTATTTTCAATTCCGACAAAATCGTTTTCAACACTTTAATTGTTGAAATCAAGTTTTAATTCTAATAATGTTATTTTTGTCATTTCTTATAGGAGAAGATTTTGAAGACGAGTTTGGTGACTCGTATATTTTAGAAGAAGATTAGTAGACGTGTTTTTACTTCTTATTTTGGTGCTAATTGATTTTGTGCTAGCTAAGGTAACGATTCCGAGTTACTCGACGAATTTATGTTACATACTTTTGTTTTTGTTTATATTATTGTTATTTACGGTTTTAACTAGTAACATGATAAGTGGTTATTTTTATTATGTTGTATGAATTTTTAACATGTTTAGTGTTCTTGACATATTTGGATGAATTGTTCATAATCATGATTTTTGTATGGATGATGGTTAAATTGGTTGTTAAAATGGTTGTTTGTTAATTAAAACATGTTGGAAATAATTTGGGGTTGGTTGTTGGTGGGGCCGTGTAAGGTGGCTGGAAAACCGACCCAAACCAGGCCGGTTCAGGCCGGTTCAGGCCGGTCCAGCCCGGTCTGGTTGGTCCGTGTTTTGGTCCTTTGGGTTTGTGTCGATACTTGATTGTTTTGTTGTTGTTTTGACGGGTTTTAAATATGTTAAGCATGCGGGAAATATTAAGAAACGGTTTTTAGGAAAGTCGACCAAAACAGCCCAAACCAGGCCCGTGGGCCCAGTCCAGGCCCGGTTTATTCTCGGCCCAAAACAGGCCGTGGGTCCTCCCTTTGGACTTGTGACGGTTTTTGAGTTTATTGTTATTTTATCGTGTTATGTAATATTTAGCAAGTGAGAAATTTTAATAAGTAAATTATTTAATTAAAAGGTTTTTCATAATATTATTATTTCTCACATGTTAGAAATTATAAACATAAGATTTTAGTAATATGATATCCTTTAAGTCAAGCGGGTTTCGTAAGATTTAATAATTCACATGTTAGAAGTTGGAATAAAATAGCATGAAATGAATATGATGATTTTATGTTCAAGTCTAAATGGTAAAGACTCTGTTTCTAGCAGGTTTGACCAAACGGGTTTGGTCAAACTAAGATCTAGTCAGCCCCGTTTTGACTGATGACCCGTCGCGGGACTCGGGTCGGGGATTTGTCTTCAGGTAAGGTTTGATTTAATGAATGAATGAACGAGCCTTAGTAGATATGAGGCGATATGATATTTGAATATGATTTTGATGCAATTAGTCACATGATAGGAAGTTTTTTCCCGTGACTGTTTAATTATATGGTTGGTGTCGTGTTGACTAAGTACCCATAGAGAATTATGAGTATATGGCGTCTTGACCATTCTAATTCTAAATGAGTATCTTGGACCATGACATTGTTAGGCCTTACTATCTTTAACGAGTATATGTTCACCGTTGATAGCTTTTGTGTCTCGGCTTGGTGGGTTATATCCAAGTCGGGGCATGGCTGCCTAATTGCTTCCACTTTGGAATGGAGCCAGCTTATTAAGTACTCGCCACTTGCTCCTTAGGGGGCGCCTAACTAGTAGAGTTTCTTGTGTACGGTTATGTCATGAGACGGGGAATGGAATAGCTGTTGTCGCTAAGTCTGATCAGTCTAGGACTAGGATGTTTTCCTACCTTGTGGTATAGCCTCGAGTTACAGAAGTCGACTATTGACTGGACTAAGAACTTATGCCTGTTTCTAGAAGTATTGGTCTTTCATGTTTGATGATTATATGAATCTTAGAAGGTGAGATGCAAGCCGGCTAAGGTTGATAGAGTTTGGATTACCGGTTGTTAACTGATTCACATGATATCTTGTATGACTAGGGTTTGAGTGTATCAGGGCCATGTTTTAAATGTAACCTCTGAGCCAGCATACCAACTTCCCTGCCTCGTGGTATAGATTGTTAACGGATTCACATGATAGCTTGCATGAGTAGCTTATCCTTCATATGCTAGGTTATATGTTAGTTAATTGTTTCATAACATGAAAAGCATACCGTATATGTTAAAGCTTTGTATTTTCCATATACATCTCTTTTATGTTATTCATGTTTTATTAAACTCGACATTTCGTGGCTGGGAGAACTCGGAGTTACTCCCCACTGGCTGTGGCTTCCGTGTTTATATTTAATGCGGTTGGCAGGTTTGTGATGCATACTTGGGTACATTGACGAGCTAGCGAGTGAAGTATTACCTTGGACCTATATTCGCTTCTTAGGATTGTATTATATTATACACTCTTTTATTTCCGTATTTATACGGGAGATATGTCTCCCGTTTTAGATACTTCTTATGTATAATATTATTTCCTTTTGTTATGAACCTTTTTCTTTAAGACACCTTTGTTATGATGAATATATTTAATAGTAGGTTCCGGTTTTAAAATTTACCGATTTTCACTAAAGTGAACCTATTAGAAACGTATTCTCATCTTTTATTTATTTAAATTACTTGTTTATTTTTCCGCAAATTCGAGGGTGTCACACCAGGGAGCAAAAATATGGCGTCTTGATGAGGTTAAGACCCCCGCCTCAAATGGAACCGAGGCTCTAAACCCACAAAAGAGTCCAAGCGACTCTAATGCAACTATATGAAAGTAGGAAAAATCTTTTAGCTTCCCTAAACCGAACAAGGCACATCCTCACATTTGAGCTTCATCCTTGTCGATCCATGGGGGAGCTAAGACAAAAACATGATAAATGCCAATGCAAACTGATGACAAGTTTGTCGCGAACCTTATTATCAAATAAACTAACTTCCTAAGCGTGTAATAGGCAAGAGTGGGTATCGAATCCACGGAGACGGCTGAAGCAATAGTTTATGCTAAATCTAACGAGTAATGGGAGCCAAATTGGATGAGTAAGAAGAACTTCTAAATGCAAATAAGTTAACTAAAGCAAATTCAATAAGGAGAAAAACGTCAGGGGAGGTCAAGGGAACGGACCTACAACAAGTCTAGAGAATGAAAAGGAAATGCACAATCAAGAATGAAGGATATACTTAGGTTGAAAAGGTCTCTCGAACAATACAAGCCAACAACCCTTAACCCAAGCCCTCGAGTCAAGGTAGTCAACACAAGGATATGTGTCAACCTAGATGTTTCTAACTAGGTCAAAATTACGCCACCCGGGTAAAGTCGTAACCTTAGCCGAGTAACACACCAAATTCCTAAAAGGTTCAAGTTCGGGCCCCCAAGTTTGATAAATGCAAGCAACCCAATCTTTTTGCAAGAGAAACATATAAATCCTAATCCCCTTATTCCCCTAACTAGGAAACTACACTATCATATGGTGAAGCACATATGATTAAATGAGAAAGGAACGTAAATCTCATATGAACCGACATGTTCTTAAGGTAAATGCTTTAACTTTAGTTCAATAAAGACTAGATCTAAATAACAACATAAACAAAAGTGCAAGCGATTGATTTAACTACCACAAACAAATTGGAAAAGTAGGCTAAAACATGAAACAATACTTGTAATAAAAGAAAGAGGGAGGAGTCAATTACCAATTAGAAAGACTGTCGAGAAGTAAAGAAACAAAAGTAAACTTGCATAACTTTTAATCCAATCTTCAAATTCTTACAAAAGCTTAAGATTCAATCTAATATCTCCCTAATACAATACTACTTTCTTTCTCTAAAAGTCGATCTCCTTTTCAAATTCAGCTCCAAAATCCTTTAAATCCCCATAGGGATTAAAATCAGAAAACGAGAAAAAGTAACCGTCGAGTGAAATTTTGCCCGGTCGGGTGAAATTTTACCTGGCCAAGTGAAATTTCGCCCGACGGTGACAGACTAAAAATTGGCCAAAAGAAGAGGAATTAGGACGGGTAAAATTTCACCCGGTTGGGTGAAATTTCGCCCGGTCGGGTAAAATTTCACCCGGCAGTTTGAAATTTCACCCGACGTAAAAACATACTAAGGTTGAAATCTCTTGTCCACATAGCCGTTATCGCCTCGATCAATGTCCCGCTGAGTCTTCAAATAATGTTCCTACAAAAATCACGTGAAAAGGGAACAATATCATACTCGAATTACAGAAAGACGCCACGGCCAAAATAGGACAAGATCACAGCAAAAACTAATCAAAATGACATGAATTATAAGTTCTAGTGGTACAAATGAGGGTCAAAATATCTAAAAAGCGGGGGGTGGGGGGGAGGAGGGGGGGGGGGGGGGGGGGGGGGGGGGGGGGGGGGGGGGGGGGGGGGGGGGGGGGGGGGGGGGGGGGCTAAAAAGAAACTATCACAAACTAAACTAGAATGCATGTTAAGAAAAAAGGAATAAATGCTTACAAAATGGTGGTTATAAGGAGGATTTCACCAAACTTGCTTCTTGGCTTCTTTAATGAAAAAATCCATGCCATTCAATGCTCTTGATAACCGATCATAATCTTGGACATAATCCTCGAACAAGCACAAGTAAAGCTTTGTCCATTTCAAAACAAAGTAAACTCATCTCCTATTCATCTTGGCCATAACACTTGGGCCCTTGTGATACTTCGAACCAGCAAACTCACAATATTTGTCAATAAAAGGTGGGAAATATGATTCATACTCTTTGATTCTTCTTGAAGAGATACTTTCCTTCCCTGAAAAGAGAACGATTGAGGAATAAGAGAAGGAGAGGTCAAATTCTCACCATTGAGATCATTCATGCTACCATTTATGTCACTTTCTTCTTCACCCTCCATAGAACCCAAGCCATTTTTGATGAAGATAACTTATAAATCTTCCATACTATGGTCAAAACTACTAAATCATAGCTTTCTTCCCGACTTCTCAATTCTCCAAATCAAAGATAACAAGTTCAATTTCGTCAACCTTCACTTCCAAAGTTTTGCCTTCACCTTCCCAAGTACCCATGGAACGCACACACATCTTCTACGTGGGTTAGAGAAGGAAAGTGTGGTGAAGGGTCTTCCTCATCATCATTGTAAACATCCCAAGTAGGAGGAGCAAAAGTAGTTGGCTCGTAATTTGCCTCACACTCATCCTCCCTTGAGAATGTATCTTCAAAGGTGGAAGAATTGTCCAAATCCTCCACTACCTCATCCTCCATTTCCTCAGAATCGTTAGGGTCATTTTCAGGTTAATGTCAAACCCCCCATCCCCATATCATTGTGTTGAGGGTGTTGATGTGTGTTGTTTTTGTATGATCTTATCCCTTGATTTATCTTGGTTTTATATGTCATTTGCACGTTTTAAAGTGATTATGTGAGCTAATATTGTTCTCTAGGCATTTCTCGTGTTCAATTGAGTTTTGTACGTAAAATGACAATTCTGCGCTTTTTCTTATCAATCTGAGCATTTATCTTAAAACACGAAAAAGAAGAAGCGGGTCTTGGCAAACTAAGGGTATTTTGGGAATATTTACTTGTCCCGAAGAAGAAGAAATGAAGTCGGACCACATGCTTGCAAATAATCAATTAAATGAAGAAATTTAAGTCAAGGTGAAACCAACCCCTATGATATATTGTCATTCACCCTATTAGGAGAGACTTATTAGGACCCACTTATTATCATTCATATTTCATTAATCATTCTTCCATCTATCTTATTATTCACCTTTCAATAATTGTAATTTGGGAAAAAACTCTCTAGAACCCTCATTACTCTTTTGCTTAGAAAATTATGAGGAACTAATCCTTTCTTTCATGAATCGATAGATTGAAGCTATTGACTAATTAATTGTGAAATCGCTCTTTTTTTATTTATTTCTCAAGTATTGTTTATGTCTCTTGCTGTTATTTTATGATTATTGCTTCTCTTGCTAATATGATCAATTAGTAATTGTTTCCATTAATCTATTGCAAGTTTAGATATTGAAACTGTAATGTTCAATATGTAATACTCCGTATTTCTTACTACCTTATACTCGGTCGAGTAAGGGTCACTCGACCGAGTGGGCTGTGTACTCGGTCGAGTGAGATGTATTCGGCCGAGTGAGGTTAGTGTGTCAGTTAGGCAGCCTTCTGCCTAGTTGGCACACAATCACGTGCTGTGTGAACTTGACCGAGTGTGGTGTACTCGACCGAGTGCACCGGTCTGCGGGTTTTATCGAGCGGTTTTGATTGAAGATAATTAAGAGGTATAAACTTATTCCGTCAGAGTAATACTTCATAATTAATCCTAAACCTTTTCAAAACTCTCTCAAAACCTCTTAATCATCCTTAATCATCTCAAGGCTCGGAATCGATTGCATCTTATCTTGTGTGTCGATACTATTGGTAAGTAATTTGTCTTTATGTTTAATAATCATATTAGGTAGTGTAGAACCCTAATTGAATTGGGGAAAAAAGGGGATTCGATAGTTCTTGATTGGATTATTAATTGATTGACTAGGAGGAGACTTCGCAGAGGAAAATTTTTGATTGTGATTGCATATTGCTTGTGAAATTTCTTACAGGTATGGTTTTCTTACTCGGTACATTTTTATGTTGTTCGATGTGATAAGATTGTTGTTGTTTGTTGATGATGGTGACTGTTGTGACTATGATTATGATGGTGGTTCGGAGATTTGGAGTTTGTGTGGTTACTTGGCTACTATTTTGGTGGTCCCACGGGAGACGGACCACACCCCGAATTCGCCTCTCGTGGCTCTTCCGCCACGAGGAGGATGTGCACATTAATGTTTCGGGTCTCTCACTACGACGGAGAGGGAAGTTCGATGTCCAATGCTGCGGTCTAGCATCAATAGGTGCTTTCGCAGGTTATGTCTGCAACCTGATGCTGTTGGGTTTACCGTTGCGGTGGGCCTCCGGTTAGTGGTACTTGATGGTGTTGTTGGTGGTGACTGATGGTTTCATATTGCTCTTATTATCGTCTTATGCGTTGAATGATGTATGATGGTACTGACCCCTTTTTCTATTTTCAAAACTGTGATGATCCATTGGGGGATGGGGGGCAGGTTGTTTAGCAATTAATGATCGTGGATAATTGGGATAGCTGGGATGCGACAAGTCGACGACCACATTTACTTCCGCTGAGTCTTAGATTTGTGAAACGTTATTGTATATTGTTTTAATTGGATTATTGTGATAAAGGTTAAATATAATTAATAATAATTGTTTCTTTATTATCTATTTGATATTATCTACCTCGGGCAACGAAGATGGTATCATCCCGATTTACTAAGGAGATCTTGTAAGGCTCTTTGGTAGATGAGAGTGTTACAAATTGGTATAAGAGCTACGATTTTAGAACCTAAAACCAATGAACCTAATTAATGTAAGAATGAACCCGGGTAGGAGTTATTTGGAGCTATCGCAAAGATTTGTGAGACCTCCTTAAATCGCAAACATGCCCTCACAACTCTTAAAGGGTCACTACGAGGATTTTTTGGGGATATACTACGTATTATGTGTTACTTGTTTATGATTGATGCAAGTGGGGCATGAGAATTTTATGTGGAATAATTGACATGAATGACGTATGTGCATATTGAGACAGAATGTTGAGAAATGAGGAGAATGACATGTTTGAAAGGAATATGATTGTGTATATTTTTTTTACAACAGTTAATGTATGGAATACAATTTATGTGCTCATCATGCTTCTAGCGAGCTCTTGAGCGAATGAATTTAAAGCACGCAGAATAAAGCTTAAACAACTAATACAATGAAAATAAGGTAGAGCCCGACGAATATCACTAATGACCCCAGAGCTTTGGTGATGAAGTTTTCCTGCACCCACAAATTCTACTATTGCATGTAGATAGTCCGAGTAAATGTCAACGTGAACATAATTATTCGCAAGGCTCCAACGAATGACCTCCCTAATCCCATAAGCCTCCGCCTGCAATGGAGATTCGGCCCAGATGGAGAGGGCATTTTGAAAGAGGATGTCACCATCCTCTTTGATCGCCACCCAGCCTGTAGCCGCTTTTAGAGAAGCTTTCCAAGCCGCATCCACTTTTATACAAATCGTGGTGCACTCATTGCTACCTTCTATTAGTTGGCAAGGGAATATCTGCTTATCTATCTCTAATTTCGCTATTCTCATCCCTGAGGGTTTCAGAGTGGTTGTTGATAGAGGTGTGCCCCTTAAACAATTCCTTTAAAGCTGATGAAGCCATAGAGCATTGAAGTTTTAAGCATCCATAGGGGGTTACTCTCTCCCTAGAAGACTCTTTGGTTCCTAAACCTCCAGATGGCCCATAATGTAGCCAAGAACTAAATAGTTGCAAATGGGTGGTCTTCCAACTTCGCGAGGTACTTTAACCAGTTAATAATCCAGGCGCCATGCCAACATTAGCGTCATTATTCGTAGCAATACCTGACTGAGAGCTCGCCCTGATCCTTTTACTAACCAAGCAGTTTCTAAACAAGTGCTCAACCGTCTATAAAGGCTCATCATTTGAACAAAGCTTACACGAAGGGTCTAATTCTATCCCACTTGTCCGGAATTATTTACCAACTGACAGGGTATTAGCCATTAGGCGCCATACCATGATCCTCCCCCTATGCAGACCCGAGAGATTCCACAGACCCGCCCTACAGAAATCCTTAGAGTCAGGAGTCATCCTCGAGATGACCTTCTGACTTCCCCACCTAATCATATATGAGGATATGGCAATCGAATAACCATTTTTCACTAAATAGTCACCAGATTGTGTAAAAGGCCAACACTTATAGTCAGAAGTCACTGACGGACAGAGTGGAATAGCCAGTATTTTCCTTACCCATTCCTCTGAAAAAATTTCATTTACAAGATCCTGATTACAACCACCCTCGTCAGAAAATAAGTCCTTCACTTTTAAATCATGGTAGAGCATTCTAATGATGTCATCATCCACAGTCAGATCTTCAGGACGTCTCCCACTAATCCACTTCGAGTTCCAAACGTTTAGATCAGATTCAAGGCAAATATTCCAACTAATATTTGGGAGTATAAAATCCATCCCCCATACTAAAATTCTGGAGGCCCATGATAGGTTACCCCCATGTTTAGTGAAGATATCGTCCAGGGAAGGACTCACCCTTAAGATTTTCTTACTGAAGGTTTTGCTTAGAATTGAGGACGACACCTTAAGGATCCTACACGCCTGTTTAGCAAGTAAGGCTTGATTAAGGCAATGTATGTTCCTAATACCCAGTCCACACTTACTTTTAGGGAGACTTAGGAAATTCGTGATACACCAATGGATAGGTTTCGCTGATTTCACCCCTCCCACCAGAAATGTGCAAGCAAAAAATTAACCTTTAAAGCGACACTTACCGGTATTTTGAATACCGATAAAACATAATTGGAGAGGTAAATGCTTGTGAATTATGGTCTTTTATGTGATATGAAATATGTTGAAGTGTGGTAATTTTTTTGCTAACAAAAAAATTAAATTGTATGAAGTTTGATTATAGAAGGCCTGTCTTTAAACTGTCGTAAGTCGAGTTCTAACGGTAAATCATGAGCCAAAATCGACGTAGAATTGAGGGAGATATGTCCGTTTTACGAAAACTAGTCATTGCTGAGAAATCCATTGCACTCGACCGAGTGCATTGATGAGCTCGACCGAGTGCACTTTCTAGTCCACCGAGTCTCTTAAATTTTTATTTTTGGATGGTTACAGGAGCGTGTACTTGACCGAGTATAGTGTGTACTTGACCGAGTGTCTTGTATTCGACCGAGTTTGTTGTACTCGACCAAGTGGCTTCGCCACAACGGGTGAATTGTGAAATTGTTATGTCTATGTATTGTTGTGTTAAGTTATGTACTAACTTGTTCCATATTTTGAATATGTTTAAGGAAGCGTCGTCTTCGGGAGTGAGTTTGACGGATTCTATATGTGAATATTGTTCCCGATGATTGTATTGTTTTGTGAGAATGTGTGTGTGTAGATACCCGTATCCATCGACACATGCATTTATAGAAATCCTGTCAAACACCAGATGATGATAGGACGACAAGTATTTCTCGTGTGACATTGTCATTATTTGTGGTCTGTTTTACGATATGGAATGGCCGCCGTCATTATTTTAAATGAAATTTAAAATTGATTACCGTTTCAAATAACATTCATTTTTTAATTCATTTTAAAAATTGTGTTTTCATTTATTTTATTGAAAATAAAATAGATGTTTGTTTAAACCCGACTTGAAAAGTTGAAATTGAATTCTTCCATCTTACCGTCTCATTTTTGTTTAAAACGATGTTTTAAAAAAAGTTTATAAACTCGATTTTACGACGATCTTTCGAGCTCGTTTTGAAGTTGTTTTGGGCCCGATTTTCGATGTAATTTCGACCCAACCTCTCCCCCTCATAGTCTATTTATCAAACCCCACTACAAACCTTCCCAAGCCCCAAATTTCGTGCATAATAACCCCCCAAAGCGAGCCCAAGCCAGCCCCCATTCCTCTTGTTTTGCGCGCCAATCTAGCCCACAAAACAAGCTCAAAACCGATCCAAATTGACTACCCATTAACCCTAATCCATTATCCTACTATCCTACCCATGTTAGGTGCCTTACCCACCAAGCAAACACCCCCCAAAACCCAAGCAAGAACCGAAATTGGCATCCAACACGAACACTATGAAAACTGCTACTTCCTCTTTCAAACCCTACTCTAAACCATCCAAACTCGTCAATATAAACAAAACTAAGCCTCCATTAAAAACCCTTAGCACCCTTTTACACCTTACACACAAGAATAATTCAAAACCAACCCTAAACAAACCCTAAAACTACCCAAAAACGTCACATCAAAACAGAGTAGAAACTGCTCTATTTTTAGCAGCAGTCGCAACTTCGAGGTCAATTTTCTCCAACCTCCGACATCTAATAAATACAAAAGATACCGGTTTTGATAAATACTCTCTGTCCTCTTTCTAAAAAATCTTTCCAATCGATTTTTCACCTAGTAACGAAGAATCTACCGGCATTTAAAATCGCTACGCATTTGTTCCAGAAATCGGGATTTCAGAAATTGTTTTCGTCGACGACGGCCCCTCGTGACACATGTTTGAGTAAGTGTCCTCGACAATAGTGTGCTCACTTAATTAAACCTCATTAACAAGAATACAAAGGGATGATTAACATTATAGTCAACTGATCCACATTAATCGGTAAAGATTGGCTTACTAGTGTTTGACATTACTGTCGTGTGACGGTGGTGATCAGTTGATCCCTTGAGGTCACACCGAAAGGACGATTCCATAATCAAGAATATTAATTAATTGTATAATGATACAGATTAATTAATCCCTTAAACAGAACGAGTTTACGAGTGAGAAATATATCTTATTATAATATGATTAAATAAGATTCAATAATATAATTGTTATATTAGAATGCTTAATGTTTATGAAACATTTGAGATAAGCATGATTGGTTGATCATAATTACAATTAGTTGTATATCATATCAACCAAATATGAGATGACCCATTATATATATATGTGATCATAAATTATTACTTAAAATGTTAAGTTTAATTTATTTGACATGAAATTGTATTTAAATTGGTTAAATACATAATTATATTATAAGATAACATGTCACATGTCACATATGTGACAAATGACAAAATCACATTTTATAAAATGGACTCCTTCTTAAGTGAAGGAACCGGCTTTGTGGGGTGGTTGGGTAGGTTTAGGCTTTAAACATTATACTAATGATGATTAAACATAATCATTACTAGCCTAAACACCTATAGCCACCCTACCATCTTGTTAAGACCAAAAGCAAAGCATGCCCACCCTTCCCAAGTAAGGGTCCGGCTCATAGTGGGTTATTAAGGGGATGTTTTTCCTCTTGTTAAACTTACTAGTTGATCTCATAAGAAAATACATTATCTCACTAGAAATCACAAAATACATAGAAACTTTAGAAGTTTCATAGAACTTGTATTTTGTAGATTGAACTCGACATATCTAAGGTAGAAATTTCGAGTTTCATACTTGTTATTAAGGGGATCTTGTTTATTGTTCTAGTAAAACAATATTCAAGAGATTAACGATAGTCTAGGTGCATCACCAAGGATAGTTCCTATACTTGGAACTAGGAAGTTCATCCATACATTCTTAAGCTCAAGAACAAGTACAAGAAGGTGTCTTGTACTTGTGCCCTATACTCGAAATATAATCAATGTGAGGAACATTTTCTTTCTCTATTTCGGTTTATACATTTAGCTGTAACTAGATCTTGGAAACTAATTAAAAGTTAATTAGTATTTCATAAGAAATATCTTATGAGTAGGTATATGAACCTAACAATTGGTATCAGAGCATAGGATGTTGCATGCAATCGGTTTTATGAAGTTTTTACGAGTTATGGTAACAAAATAAAACTAGAAAATTTGTGATTTATATGATAAAGTCACGAAACTTTGAGCATGAAATAACTTCTGGTCCTAAAAAGGTTTTAGGTCATTTTGATGATTTATGGAAGATTATTGCTTTATTTAATGATTTTTAGTTAAATAGATCCATTTTAATGAGTAAAATGAACATTTTATGACTAAAAATAGTTAAATTTTGAATCTGGCCATGAAGTTTTAGTATGATATCACATCCATAATTTACCTACTGTATGTAAAATTGGAGATAAATATGATTTATTTTGCATGATTTATGATTTTTAATATTTAAAAAGGCATAAATAGTGATTATTTTGGCATAAATAGCTAAAATGAGTTTTTTGGCATGAGAAAATTATCATATGTTGAATAAATATTGTACATATCATATGTATAAGTTGAAAATAAATTAGATTAATTTTCGTGTGGTTTTAGTAGTTTATTTGATAAAATTGATTAATGGCAACTATATTTTTCTCTAAAATGATTCGAAAATTTTTGACCAAAATTTTGACATAAAAAAGTTCCTGGAAATGTTCCAGAATATTCAAAATTTAATTTTTCAAGTTTATAAATTACTGTAATTTAATTTGAAATTATTACATAAAAGTTATGTTAAAAGTTGTCAAAACCGAGCAATAATGCAAAACCGAGTTGAATTATTGTCAAATTATTAGTGGAGACTAATTTTTGAGTCCTAAAATAGTTAGGGTAATTAAATTGGACTTAAATTTGATTTAAGTATTAATTCGTGATTTTAATTTGTTATTATCACGCATTTCCATAAAACCGGGTTTATATACGATATAAGGTTATTAGGGCGATTTGGCACATTAATATTGCATTAGTTTACATATAATTATGCTGCATTTTGAATGATTGAATGTCATTTTAATTTATGTAATTTTTGGAATTATGTAATTTGTCTTAGTATGGCCTTAGTTTTTAATCGATATTACCCGAAATGTATGGGAATATTGATTCGGTTGTAATTTAATGTGATCTCGTATCACTTTTATTGTATCATTTCATTTTATTTTGCAAATGTATAATAGCATAGCCTTGTAATTTTATTATATCATTTGTAATTTCGGAGTTTCCTAAAGACGGTGCCATTTGGAAAGGCGTTCCAAAAGAAAGACGGTGTCCTTTGGAGGCGTGCAAATGAACTTCAAGGGACCAAGGAGTTGGTTTCCGAATTTGTAATAGTTAATTTGATTTTCTATTATTTTAGGAAGGCCATACTAGGAATTTATTTTATGCTTGCATTTTATTTTATATGTTACATGCATGCCAAATCGCCACTTAAACAACACATGCATTTTTATCGAGTCAATCGACCGTGCCAATTATAATTATCAATAGTTCACCAATTTAGTTATTTAAAAGGAGATAGATAATATAAATTGACTTGACCTCTATTTTTGTAATTGAGACTTAGCCATAACAAATAGTAGAACCCATGAATCCCAATTTTGTAAGAAAGTAGGCTCGGCTCACCGAGGTGCTAAACTTATTACGCTGGGTAAGTGGGGCGATAAATTGTTATTGCATCGAAATTTGGTTGAACTCAACGGAAAGATTAGGGTCTGTGGCCCATGTGTTCCGGGCTAAAGATGACAATAAAGTATTTCATCGACCAAGAATTCTAATGGTAGAATCGGTTAAAGAGTTAACCCACCAAGTAATATTAATAAAGGTCGTGGAGTCCGTGACTCACATAAACCCGAGTTGATATAGGACTTGGGTATTGTAATCATTTATGTAATTGGATAGAGGTCATTATATAAATGCTAAACTTGTTTAAAATGTTTGCAAGTATTTTTAAAACGATAAATGTTGATGTTTCTTTCATTTTCTATTTTGTAATCAAACTTATTTATTAGCAATATCGGCAAACGATAACGAGGTTCGACCTCCCGCACCACCACTCACCACCGTATCATGGCTTAGATCCTTTATAGATCAATGCAAATTCGAAAAGAATTGTTCTAATTTCGCGAATTGGAATGGGCAACTTTGCCTTACCAACAAAGGTGATGGTAAGCTTTGTTACCTCACCAAGGCTTCTCCCAATGCTCCTAAATGCAAGGTCAACTATCACCGTAAAGGAGGCCTATGAGACCTACCAAATAGAATCGGCCACGATCAAGAATGTCTTGATCTTCTCTATAGATGCCGAGCTTCAAAAGAATGTCATAAAGATGAATTCCACGTATAAGATCTACACTATGTTGGAGTAGGTGTCCTCCACAATAGTGCGCCACATAATAAATCTTATTATGGAATATAATTGGGATAATTATTGACTATATATATGATTAGTCAGTTGATTAACGTAAATCAATAACGGTTGGCTAACTAGAGTTTGACGTTATTGTCGGTTGACGGCGGTGATCAACTGATCCCTTTCGGTCACACCTAAAGGATGAAATCCAAATAGTAACTAATTATTTGTATACGATACAGTTAATTAGTACATTACATATATTCGATATGTACGAGAGTTAATGTTAGAAATTGAGTTAAGAACTCAAATTCGATTAAACTTATTTTTCAATTATTCGATAATTGACTAATAAATTTATATCTTATTTTAATACGATTAAATAAGATTTCACTTAGTAATTAATCGTTAAATTACTAAATTAGTTGAGGTTTTGAGATAGAGGTAATTAGTTAATTATATTTACAAGGAGTTGTAAAATAAATTAACTAAGCATTGTGGGACCCATTATATATTGATATAATGGTAAAATATTACTTAAAATGTTAAGTACATATTTTTTATTTAATTGAGTCATATAATTGTTATATGATCAAATTAACACTTAATTATACAAGATAATTAAGCATATGATCAATAAGTATTTTTGAGACAAATATCAAAAATCAAAATGGACCAAACTAGGCCATAATGGACCGGTTGGTATGTAGTTAGAAGGGTGATGATTTTGTTCTTGTTTTTACTATTTAGTTACTTATGAAAGTGACATTACAAGTAAGAATAATCATCATATATACTACAACACTCCACTCTAATGCATGAGACAAAAATGGAACAAAATAATAGTCCATATTTGGACTATATCATCCGGCCATTTTGGCTTCTTGATGTACAATTGTTGTTCATCATTTATCACTTCATTTTTGTTCAATTTGTTTAACTTCTCTCTAAAACTCTTCTTCTCACTAAAACTCTCATATACTAATATTTACTAAGTATTACTAGTGTAGTAATATAGTCATAATATTAGAAGTATTATATCTATCTTATTATCTAGTTAATAATAAGGGTAGATTATTTGGGTTAATCTTGGTGCAACTTAGAGGAGATCTTCTACTTTGGAGATAGTTTGTGTTCATCCATATTGATAGCTCAAGAACAACAAGAAGGAGTTCTTGTTGTGCCCATATAATTTCCATATCAATGTGAGGAAATTTCTTCTTTTATATAAATGTCTTTATATTTGCATGCATGTTACATAGATCATCATAAACTAAATTAAAAAGTAATTTAGTAATTAATTAGAGGAGTATAATTAAGGTCTATGGACTTTCATTTGGTATCAGAGCTAGCTTGTAGCATGCATGTTCATTTTGGACATTTTTATTAAAGTTATAAGATAACTAATAAATCAAAGATTTTGAGTTAAAATACGATTCTGACAAAAACATTTGGTGCATGTATACCTACTGACCTCAAAATGTGTGTGGTAAAATTTCGTGATTTTAGGGATTAATTTGCTATTTATTTTGATTTTTTGGCGTTTAAACCGAGTTAACATGCATTTTATGAGTTAAAAGTTAACTAAAAATAGTTGCATGTTGATTCTGGCCATGAAATTTTAATATGCTCTCACATGCATTTCTTACATATTTTATGTAAAATTTCGTGAATTTTACTTATGTATTGCATGTTCATTTATTTTTATACGATAAAAGTCGATAATAAGAGATTATAATGTTCATAAAATTGAAACGTCCATTTATGGTTTTGAAAATTTTTTGTACATTTAAAATTCTGATGTTGATACTCTTGGTGAAATTTCATAATTTGTTTCACTGTTTTACTATATCTAATGTTTTTATTTGATAAAACCATTAAATACAAAGCTAT
The DNA here is from genome assembly GCA_022085475.1 of Heliosperma pusillum. Taxonomy (NCBI): domain Eukaryota; kingdom Viridiplantae; phylum Streptophyta; class Magnoliopsida; order Caryophyllales; family Caryophyllaceae; genus Heliosperma; species Heliosperma pusillum. The sequence goes on from JAIUZE010006077.1 coordinate 28,498, forward strand.
TTGTTCATAAAATTAAAGTTAAATTTTTTGAGCAAATATTTTTTTTTTTTTTTATAGTTCCTGGAATTGTTCCAGAATGTACAAAATTTTTGGTTTCAAATTTTATGATGTTTATTTTTATTTTGGTTTTATTTCATAATTGTTATGATTAAACCGTAATATTTAGCAAATGAAATCAAATCGATTTAATTAATGACCAACAAAATTAGTAGTGACTAATTTTGAGTTCTAAAAAAGGTAGTTAATTAGTTTGAATTTAAATGCGATTTAAATGTTTATATTGATTTTTAATGGTTAAAAATCAATGAATCCCGGAAGAAATCGAGCTACAATGAGCATGAATTGAACTTAGGACGATTTTGGCATGAATTTTGCAGCAATTTATTTTATTTATGTTTGAATGAATGAATGTCATTTATTTAATAATTTATGCAAAGTTTGTACCTAGTATGACCCAGTTATTTTTATCGTTATTACCCGTAATGTAAGGGAATAACGGTTTGGTTGTAATAATTGCGATCTCGTATCGCCGGTTTGTATAATTTAATTATTTTATTTTATAGTATAAATGTATAATAGGAATTTGTATATTTGTACATTTGTAATTATTTTTATGAAGACCGGTGGCTCCCTTCAAGACGGTGCCATTTTGGAAGGTGTTCCAAGTGAAGAGGCAAGGGACCAAGGAGTTGGTTTCCGATTGTAACTATCTAGTTATTTTTGGTTTGATTAGCTATGGCCATACTAGGAGTTTTATTTATTGTTGCTTGGAATTGCTTGCTTTATTTTTGCTCATGCAAATCTGTCAACACAGCATGTTATAACCGGATTGTCAATTCAACGTATTCATTCACAATTCACCGACTTAGTTCGCTTATCGGAATTAATAAACAAATTGACAAGACCTCTCACATAACTTATAAAAAAAAATTGAGATTAGCCTTACCAATTAACACCTATGAACCCCGTGTTCATTAGGGCTACCACGCTCGTGGGTCCCTTTTTACCTCGGGTAAGTAGGGTGATGCGATCACAAGCCAAAGTTGGATTGGACTCAACGAGATAAGCGTTATCTTGGGACTAGGAGATGGATTTAGTTGAAATCCGTCAACCAAGAGTTCTAAGTGTAGAATTAGTCAAGTATTGACTTACCATTTTTAGATAAAGGTAGCATGCGATGACTATTTTTGTCTAAATATGGGTCTTGGAATCACTTATGTAATTTCGTGAGGGGTCATTATATGAGTGACTTGTTTAAAATTGTTTTTACAAGTAAAATATATATAAGCAATGAATGTTTATTTTCCGTTGATATTTATTTTTATTCGCGCAATGACAATTATTTTTCTTCTATGAACTTATAAATCCGTTCAATCGTGGAAAAGGTTTCCATTATTTTATACGGTAGCATTTTGATTGCAATCTCCGTTTATACCACCGTAGCTAAAGACAAAATGAATTGTATCTTTTGATCCTCATATTCACCATTGCAAATGTCTCTTATGAAGAGTAAATGAATAAGTCACACTTAGTCAAAAGCGTTTTTGAATATTTTGTGACGCCTTCTTATAACAATGGTACATCAAATTTTTGCTCAAAAGAAAATATTTGTATTTTGGTATGTCGTCATTATACTCCTTATCGAGGCTTACCTCAAAAGAGGCCAAATCAGTTGGGATGACTAGGTTAATCGATTTATTTGAAATCGTGAACAACCAAATACCGTAATCACTTCATGAAAAGTTTATCCTTTTGAAGGTAAAAACCATGAATGAAATGAAGAATAGTCTTCACAATAATTCTAATATACTTGTCTAAGTAGAGATTCATGAAAGTGAGTGGGAGCACTAAGAATGATGTTTATATTCTTAATTGTTAAGACGAGGTTCAAGAGTAGGTTGGCTCGACTTTGACACAAGGCAAGGGATAAAGGCAAGACTATTTTGAATAGTAAAGTCAAAACCCAAGCAAGGTGTCGAACCCAACTTTTGACGATTCTATTTTACAGTGTAGGACACAAGAAAAGAATCTTCCCAAAGTTTTCTAAAGAGTTAGAAATAGGGTGTAATTTTTCACCCATAATATCTATATGATCGACATTTATTTTGCTAAATGCAAATATTTTTGGGTATTAGATATCCATTATGGTTTTCATCAATGTATTCAATGCATATAATAATGATTCGTGCGACGACTAACCATAATTAAATGTCGACCTACAAGGGAAATATAACTATTGTAGTTTTATTTCTATAGAGACATATAAAAGTTATAATGTGATCAATCTAGTTTTGGATTTAGAGGTATACTTTAATAAACGTTATTATGTACATAACCTCTAAATAAAGAATATAGTATCCACTTTTGTGTACGACACAAGTGTTTCACTTTTGTGAATAGAACAAACGTTGTATCTTTTTATGCCTATACTTGGTCAATGGTTATCCCATACCAATCAAAGGTAATTATATTCTTGACCTAAACTAGTAATTACTTGTCATATAGATTGAAAAAGGCTCAAAATTGGTGACCTATGTCTAATCTTAATTCTGGATTGTGTAGCACATTAAGAGGCTAGTATTAACAACTATCCCTAACCCATCAGATTTTGAATCTTATGGTGTGTGCAAATCTTGTATTCAAGGCAAGATGATTCGTGCCCTTTTGTTGAAAAGGAAATCGAACTAGTAAATTATTGGCCCCATTACATAAGAATACGTGTGGTCCAATAACAAACACAACCAGAGATGGTAATGATTACTTCACTTGATTGACCGACGATTTAAGTAGATATTATGTTTGATTCTACTTAATGAGGTGCTATGAGAAATCTTTGAAAAGTTCAAAGAGCTTAAATGTGAAGTAGTTAACCACTAGAACATTAGATCTAGGACTTACGACTATATCGTAACTATAAATATCTAAGTATTGACTTTGATTTTCACCAAAAGTATTGTGAAATGGTTTCACAAGTTAACTTCTCTAACACACATTATTAGATAAGGTGTTGTTGGATAGAGAAACAGAACCTTATACGATATGGTTTTGTCTTTATCAAGTCAAAATGAGCCATTTGACTAACCTTGGGATCTTAATATTTTTGTCTGCTATTTCTTTTCCCACCATATTAAAACACATTTAAAACAGTCTGATTTCATTCCATATACGATATGGGTAGGTAGCGTACCTAATTTATAAGTTATTTGAATGAAACAAGTGCTCAATAATCCCACATTGACCACGAGAACAAAGCGTTTGTGACTCGTGATGCTGTCTTTTAATAAAAATACGATTATTTCTTGATAAGACAGAGTGGGAGAAAATGTTTCAAGAGCCACAAACTGAGCCGGAAAAAGTTTTCCTCATTGCTTGTTCAGTAGTTGTTTCTTCGGAACCTAGGAGGTCAGGTGGAATTTTATCGCTCCTTTATAGTGATGAATTCTAATATGCGACTTATAAAAGACTGTTTTTAGTCCCAACTTCTTGATATGGCTTAGAGTCATACGATTCGTAATGGACTCCATGCATGATGGTCAGGTATGTGACCTGGTAAATTTTACTTGAAGAAGTACGACCTCTTCAATGTAAATTGATTTTTAAGATCGAAATTTGCATGGATGAACATTAAAATGTTTTCAAAGATAACTTGGTAGGCAAAGAGTTTTGCACCAACCTTAATTCTTTGATCCATTCGAATATACTTAACGATTAGAGCATATCATAATAGTATGATGTCAATTGGACCTCAAGAACCACCTTCTCGAATACGATTCTAGAAGAGGTAGTATATTTTATATTCACCTGTGGGTTCGTAGATCCTAACTATCCTAAGTTAAATTTGCAAGCTTAAGAGGATGTCTTAAGTAAGTACTAAAGAATTGGAATTAATGTGTCAATCATGTCATAAAATATTTCTCGATATCTCGAGGAATTATGTTTATACCTGAAGTTTAGTGGGAGTAATATGGTTTTCATCAGTCTTATATGTGGAGACATATTGATCATTTTAGATGATGGAAGATTTTGGAGAAGTAGAATACATCTTTTAGATATCTGGATTTATGGAGAAAAATCTTAAAGGATATTAGCATTGAGTCAAAATTCTTATATTGATAAGATCTTTTACTAGTTCAAGGAAGTTGAACACATAATAATTGAGTCCTTTTGCTTCCGCTGCGGGATCAATTATATACGCTATGATGTATACTCAATCCGACATTTCGCATGCTTTGAGTATGACGAATCATTTGCAATCAATTCCAAGTGAGAGTCACTTGATAGCCATAAAGAACATCCTTAGTACTTGCGAAGGACTAAAAGATATGTTCCATGTGTTTGGAGTTTAAAATGAGTTGCGTGTAAGGGTTACACAGACTTCAGTTTCCAAACTGATCAAAGTGATTTGAAATCACGAGCTGGCTGTGTTTTATAGAAGATTTATCTGTTGGAAGAATTCCAAGCAGAAAATACTATTGGAAAGGTTCCAAGTAGGAGTGACATTTTCAATTAGAAATGTCATGTATCCGCTGGAAGCGTTCCAGGCAGTTTATCATTGCGGATTTAACAACGGAAATGGAGTACATTGCGTCATATGATGATGCATATGAAAGTAGCTTGGATTCGACAGTATTGGAGGGACTAGAAATAGTTCATATAGCTGTATATCCTATCCCATAATACTGGTAAAACAGTGGGAGCTACCTTTAGGCCAAGAGTCCTAAGTCTAGATTCAAACCTAGACACGTACACAGAAAGTTTTATGTAATATGAGATTACGTAGACAAAGAGAAATAGCAATCAGAACGATGGGAAAGATGCAAGTATTGCTAATCCATTAGCCATGCCTTTTGCAGGCTGAACATGATAGTCATGTCATTTCAATGGGATTGAAATATGTACCTTTATTGCTAGAGATTATGAGATATGAAATTATTGATAACGTATCAATTTTTCCAAATATTTGATAATCGCATTCATTGTTAGAGTTTCATTAAAAACTCCTTTATTTAGTTTGACTAAATTTTAATACTTTGTTTATCCGAATTGGTTGAAAGAAAGGTTGAACCCAATTCAAGTGAACAGGACGAACTTAGTATTATGTCCCTAGTCACTCAATGAGGTGACGTCTCGAAATGACTAGATTGTAAGTCGATCGATGGTTGGTTCAGCACCATAGGGTCATGGAGATGACTGGTCGTTTACATAGACAGACTGTATGACACTCTGTCGGATAGTGACATTGTAAAGACCCTTAAATAAATTATTTGATGCCTGGTCGTGGCAGGGTCTTCTATCTTATTCCTATAAGTCGATTCTTTTGACTGGCGACCGTCTATCTGAGTCGGTGCAGTTTTCGATTGGTTTTGGTTGATGTTCTAGGTCGTGCCGTAAAAGGAGGCCGATGGACTTCTTCTGGATCATGGTGATCTGCATCATACAGAGTAGATGGATCAACATGAATTGTCCACCCACGTTGGGTAAAAACATCTTTAGGCCACTCGAGGAGAAGTTACTGTAAATGCGTGGCCACGCTCGGAAAGAGATCTATGGTAGATTTTCCGGTCAGACAGTTACTCTCCCTATCGAGAAACCCACTCTAGATATTGTCAATCGCAAGTGCGACCTGAAAGACACCTTGCGTTGAGTGGGAGATGTGATAAAAGAGACAAGAGAATCGGTGACGCACACTTGTGTCAGACAAGTGGGAGATTGTTGGAGTAGGTGTCCCCCACAATAGTGCGCCACATAATAAATCTTATTATGGAATATAATTGGGATATTTATTGACTATATATATGATTAGTAAGTTGATTAACGTAAATCAATAACGGTTGGCTGACTAGAGTTTGACGTTATTGTCGTTTGACGGCGGTGATCAACTGATCCCTTTCGGTCACACCTAAAGAATGAAATCCAAATAGTAACTAATTATTTGTATACGATACAGTTAATTAGTACATTACATATATTCGATATGTACGAGAGTTAATTGTTAGAAATTGAGTTAAGAACTCAAATTCGATTAAGCTTATTTTTCAATTATGCGATAATTGACTAATAAACTTATATCTTATTTTAATACGATTAAATAAGATTTAACTTAGTAATTAATCGTTAAATTACTAAATTAGTTGAGGTTTTGAGATAGAGGTAATTAGTTAATTATATTTACAAGGAGTTTTAAAATAAATTAACTAAGCATTGTGGGACCCATTATATATTGATATAATGGTAAAATATTACTTAAAATGTTAAGTACATATTATTTATTTAATTGAGTCATATAATTGTTATATGATCAAATTAACACTTAATTATACAAGATAATTAACCATATGATCAATAAGTATTTGTGAGACAAATATCAAAAATCAAAATGGACCTAATTAGGCCAAAATGGCCGGTTGGATTGTAGTTGGAAGGGTGATGATTTTTGTTCTTGTTTTTACTCTTTAGTTACTTATTGAAAGTGACATAACAAGTTGAAAACAATCATCACTTATACTACAACACTCCACTCAAATGCATGTGATCAAATTGAACAAAATAATAGTCCTTTATGGACAAATATCATCCGGCCAAAGTGGCCTTATAATGCACAATGGTTGTTCATTTTTTATCACTTGATTTTGTGCAATTGTCATACTTCTTTCTAAAATCCTTCTTCTCACTAAAACTCTCATATACTAATATTTGCTAAGTATTACTAGTGTAGTAATATAGTCATAATATTAGTAGTATTATATCTATCTTATTATCTAGTTAATAATAAGGGTATATTATTTGGTGTCATCTTGGTGCAACTTGAAGGAGGTCTTCTTGTTTGGAGATTTCTTGTGTTCATCCATATTTATAGCTCAAGAACAACAAGAAGGAGTTCTTGTTGTGCCCATATAAGTTCCATATCAATGTGAGGAAATTTCTTCTTTTATGTAAATGTCTTTATATTTGCATGCATGTTACATAGATCATTATAAACTAAATTAATAAGTAATTTAGTAAATAATTAGAGGAGTCTAATTAAGGTCTATGGACTTTCACATGCTACATACACGAGTACTTTCAATAGAGTAATACGGAGTTAAACAAATTTTATGGTAAGTCTCGAGAAGCACAGGTAATGATATCAACGAATTGCATTACTTAAATAACGTCTTTTTCATTAAATTAAAGGTAAAGAGGCTATTTACAGAGAATTAGTATAAATATGTCAATGAGCGGGGAGAATTAGGGATCAACTTGAATTACACAAAAAGGATTATACATCGAATACAGTACCTCATACCTTTTTTTCGTTTTGAGTTTACACATATTTTTTCCAAGTATATACAATTTGCAAGTTATATAATAATTTTTGGATGGAAAAACTCAAAATTAATTTAATTTATGAGTATAGTTTTTGAGCAATGTAGTATTTTTTTAGCTTAATATTTAAATAAACATGCTCAAAAACTTTATTGTAAAAATTTAAATATTTTAACAGAAAACTCAAAAAGTTTTTCATAAAACTCATAAAGTACATAATCAGATGTACTACCTCTGATGTATAATATCTGAATTGGTCCCCAATGCTTTGATATTTTAAAGTTTTTAATTCCATTTTCTAATGTAAAGTCCTCAAAGTATTTATGAACATTGACAATATCTTTTTTTGGATATTTTGGCCGCTTATCCATTACGAGTAATTATGTGGTGAAGTATAAGTTGTTAATGATAAGTTGTTAATGAGAAGAATTGACCATATCTCACAAACATAAAATTTCTTTATGATAGATTAATGACATGATTTGTAAATTTTTCCTATCAAAATAGGGTAAGAGACGTAAGACTAAATTTTATTTTTGAAGAGAACATTCACTATAAGTTGATTAGTCTACTAGTTTGGTTATATCCTATATAAATTGTTTTGTTAGACTTCAAACAACTAACATTAGTACATTACATAGTTATGGTTTAGTATATGCTTTTAGGTGATTTGGTAGCATGTTACTCACGCAGTCATGGGAGAGCACTAGTGCCACAAAAGACCATCATATAATAAATATTTCATGTACAAATTGATTATTTTCTTACAAATTACTAATAGTGGCATATCTAAAGACATTAACTTCT
>JAIUZE010006078.1:0-52567 GCA_022085475.1 Heliosperma pusillum
ATTCGATATGTACGAGAGTTAATTGTTAGAAATTGAGTTGAGAACTCAAATTCGATTAAACTTTATTTTCAATTATGCGATAATTGACTAAAAAATTTATATCTTATTTTAATACGATTAAATAAGATTTAACTTAGTAATTAATCGTTAAATTCCTAAATTAGTTGAGGTTTTGAGATAGAGGTAATTAGTTAATTATATTTACAAGGAGTTGTAAAATAAATTAACTAAGCATTGTGGGACCCATTATATATTGATATAATGGTGAAATATTACTTTAAATGTTAAGTACATATTATTTATTTAATTGAGTCATATAATTGTTATATGATCAAATTAACACTTAATTATACAAGATAATTAACCATATGATCAATAAGTATTTGTGAGACAAATATCAAAAATCAAAATGGATCCAACTAAGCCAACATGGCCGGTTATGATGTAGTTAGAATGGTGATGATTGTTGTTCTTGTTGTAACTCTTTAGTTAGCATTTGAAAGTGACATAACAAGTATAAAACAATCATCATCTTTTCTACAACACTCCACTCTAATGCATGTGATCAAATTGAACAAAATAATAGTCCAAATGTGGACTACATGATCCGGCCAAATGGCCTTTAAAATGAGCATTTGTGTTCATTTTTATACTTACTTCATTTTGTGCAATTTGTTTACTTCTCTCTAAAACTCTTCTTCTCACTAAAACTCTCAAATACTAATATTTACTAAGTATTACTAGTGTAGTAATATAGTCATAATATTAGTAGTATTATATCTATCTTATTATCTAGTTAATAATAAGGGTAAATTATTTGGGTTAATCTTGGTGCAACTTAGAGGAGATCTTCTACTTTGGAGATTACTTGTGTTCATCCATATTTGTAGCTCAAGAACAACAAGAAGGAGTTCTTGTTGTGCCCTTATATTTTCCATCTCAATGTGAGGAAATTTCTTCCTTTATATAAATGTCTTTATATTTGCATGCATGTTACATAGATCATTAAATACTAAATTAACAAGTAATTTAGCAACTAATTAGAGGAGTCTAATTAAGGTCTATGGACTATCAATTGGTATCAGAGCTAGCTTGTAGCATGCATGTTCATTTTGGACATTTTTATTAAAGTTATACGATAACTAATAAATCAAAAAGAGTTGATGTAAAATACGATATTCTGAAAACATTTTTTGGTGCATGTATACCTACTTACCTCAAAATGTTTGTGGTCATATTTCGTAATTTTAGGGATTAATTTGCTATTTATTTTGATTTTTGGCGTTTAAACCGAGTTAACATGCATTTTATGAGTTAAAAGTTAACTAAAAATATTTGCATGTTGATTCTGGCCATGAAATTTTAATATGATCTCACATGCATTTCTTACATATTGTATGTAAAATTTCGTGACTTTTACTTATGTATTGCATGTTCATTGATTTTTATACGATAAAAGTCGATAATATGAGATTATAATGTTCATAAAACTGAAACGTCCATTTCTGGTCTTGAAAAGTTTTTGTACATTTAACATTCTGATGTTGATACTCTTGGTGAAATTTCATAATTTGTTTCACTGTTTTACTATATCTAATGTTTTTATTTGATAAAACCATTAAATACAAAGCTATTTGTTCATAAAATTAATTTAAATTTTTTGAGCAAATGTTTTTTTATTTTTATAGTTCCTGGAATTGTTCCAGAATGTAAAAAATTTTTGGTTTCAAATTTTATGATGTTTATAATTTATTTTGGTTTTATTTCATAATTGTTATGATTAAACCGTAATATTTAGCAAATGAAATCAAATCGATCTAATTAATGACCAACAAAATTAGTAGTGACTAATTTTGAGTTCTAAATCAGTTTAGTTAATTAGTTTGAATTTAAATGAGATTTAAATGTTGATATTGATTTTTAATGGTTAAAAATCAATAAATCCCGAAAAAATCGAGCTACAATGAGCATGAATGAATTTAGGACGATTTTGGCAAGAATTTTGCAGAAATTTATTTTATTTATGTTTGAATGAATGAATGTCATTTATTTAATAATTTATGCAAAGTTTGTACCTAGTATGGCCTAGTTATTTTTTATCGTTATTACCCGTAATGTAAGGGAATAACGGTTTGGTTGTAATTTTATTGCGATCTCGTATCGCAGGTTTGTATAATTTAATAATTTTATTTTATAGAATAAATGTATAATAGGAATTTGTATATTTGTATATTTGTAATTATTTTTATCAAGACCGGTGACTCCCTCAAGACGGTGCCATTTTGGAAGGTGTTCCAAGTGAAGAGGCAAGGGACCAAGGAGTTGGTTTCCGAATTTGTAACTATCTTGTTAATTTTGATTAGCTAGGTGGCCATACTAGGATTTTATTGTTGCTTGATTGCTTGCTTTATTTCCGCTCATGCCAAAATCGTCACACATGCATTTTATTTACCGTTATTGTCAATTCAACGTTATTCACAATTCACCGACTTAGTTCACTTATAGGGAATTAATAACTAAATTGACAAGATCTCTCACATATTTAAAAATTGATATTAGCCTTACCAATTAATAACACCTATGAATCCCGTGTTCATTAGGGCTACCACGCTCGTGGGTCCCTTTTTACCTCGGGTAAGTAGGGTGATACGATCACAAGCTAAAATTGGATTGGACTCAACGAGATAAGCGTTATCTTGGGAATAGGAGATGGATTTAGTTGAAATACGTCAACCAAGAGTTCTAACGGTAGAATTAGTCACGTAAAGACTTATCATTTCTAGATAAAAGTAGCATGCGATGGCTATTTTTTATTTATTGATGGGTCTTGGAATCATTTATATAATTTAGTGAGAGGTCATTATATGAATGCTAAACTTGTTAAAATGTTTTTTCAAGTAAATTAACAATGAATGTTTATATATTTCTTTTTGTTGTAGTTACCATATTCGCATAATGTCAACATCATCAAACGCTGCAACTTTGGGTAAGGACTCATGGTTGAGATCCGTCATGGACAAGTGTGTCCTAAAGATGTCGAATACTTCGTTGATGGGAACAACAGATCAAGAGCAAGAGTCCCCGCGTTATCAAGAACGTACTTCGCTACTTGGTCAGAGGCCCCCCACCTAACCCCGCGCCTAGAATCGTCCGCGGTTGTTCTGGGCCGAGTATGGACCTTTATTTGAAGGTTGCTAATGACGTCAAGAATGTCTTGTTTGGTCAATCTCACCCAAACTCAAACTCCAATTGATTTCTCTCCATGCATATGCGATATTCACGAGGATCACTTCGATGTTTTCGCAAGCCCCTCAAATTCTCCAATATGAGGCGATTACGAAATTCTTTGACACTAAGCTTCAAAGGGTCCAAAAAGTTGGCCCACACGTGCTCAAAATGGTTGAGCACGCGGACACCTTAGAGCGTCTAGGGTGCAAAATTCCGAAGAAATTGGTTGTGGGTAAGATCCTTCATTCACTCACACCTAAGTTCACCCAATTTAGGGTGAACTATAACATGAATGGCATGGACAAGATTTTCCATGAACTCCATGCACTCCTCACCCAAGCGGAGAGGGACATGGAGGCTAGTGGGAGTGAACCCAAGGATGTTCTTTCCATGAAAATGAAGAACATGCACCTTGGGGTAAGGAAGGACAAGGGAAAGGTTAAGACGCGTTTTCAAGATCCGGCAAGGGAAAGGCCAAGGTCTTTTTATAAGGCCAAGCCCAAGGTCACAACACGCGGAGGCGATTGCTATTGTGTAATGGCAAAGGGCATTGGGAAACGTAATTGCCCCAGTACTTGAAAGACAAGAAAGACGGTTTGTGACACGTCAGGTAAAAATCTTTCATCCTCTAATATGATAGATATTAACTTGCGTAGTAACCTCTTCTTGGGTATTGATACGCGATGTGGTTCTTCACCTTTGGTATCATGTCCAGGGCTGAGGGAACGTGCAAGCACTAGCCAAGGGTGACGTGGACCTGCGCATGGAAAATGGAGCTAAGGTAGCCGCAGTTTCCGTGGGCACCTACGTTCTTCTTTTGCCTAATGGTTTAGAGTTGTATTTAAATAATTGCTATTATGTTCCAACTCTTACCAAGAACATTATCTCCATTTCCGTGTTAGACATGGAAGTTTTTTCATTTTGTATTAAGAACAACTGTTGTACTTTTGCTTTTAATGAAATGGTTTATGGCGATGCCATTTCTATTGGAGGTATTTATGTTCTAGATATTGCCAAAGAGGTCTATCATGTAGAAAACAAGAAGCTCAAAACAGGTGAACCTAATCAATCATACCTTTGGCATTGTCGTTTAGGGCACATAAACGAACGACGCATAAAGAGACCTGTTTCATCTAAAGTACTCAAACCATTCGATTATGAATCTTATGGTGTATGCGAATCTTGTCTTCTAGGAAAGATGACTCGTGCTCCTTTTACGGGAAAAGGGACACGAGCAAGTGAAGTATTAGGGCTTATACATACGGATTATGTGGTCCAATGACTATCCGAGCTAGAGGTGGTTATCACTACTTCATTACTTTTACCGACGACTTGAGTAGATATGGATATGTCTACTTGATGAGGCATAAAAGTGATGCTTTTGAAAAATTCAAAGAATTTCAAAATGAAGTAGAAACCAATTGAATAAAAAGATTAAAACCCTACGATCCGATCGTGGTGGTGAATACTTGAACCATGAATTTGATTCACACCTGAAAGATTGTTGTATAGTATCACAATGGACTCCTCCTGGAACACCTCAATTAAACGGTGTATCCGAAAGGAGAAATCGAACTTTATTAGATATGGTTCGATCTATGATGAGTCTAACAGAGCTTCCTGATTATTTTTGGGGTTTTGATATCTTATCTGCAATATTTTCACTAAATCGAAGCCCGACTAAAGCGGCAAACAAGACTCCATATGAGATATGGACAGGAAAAGTCCCTTATTTGTCATTTATGAGAATTTGGGGATGCGAGGCTTTTGTTAAGAATAAGTCTGACGATAAACTGGCACCCAAATCTGACAAATGTCTTTTTGTAGGATATCCAAAGGAATCACGTGCTTATTACTTCTACAATAAAAACGAGGACAAAGTGTTTGTGTCTCGTGATGCAGTCTTTTTAGAAAATGATTTTATTTCTAAAAGACAGAGTGGGAGAAAATTTGAACTTGATGAAGTCCAAGAGCCACAAACCGAAAAGGATGACGAGGAAAACGTTCCCTCTTCGTCTGGTACGGTTATTATTCCTTCGGAACCTAAGAGGTCAAGCAGAACTAGTAATCAACCTGATAGATACCTTCGTCTGATACTTTTTGAAATGGATTCTATGTACGACAATCAAGTATGGGACTTGGTTGATTTACCTAAGGAGGTACGACCTCTTCAGTGTAAGTGGATCTATAAGATCAAAAGTGGCATAGACAAACATAATGATGTTTATAAAGCTAGATTGGTGGCAAAAGGTTTCACCGAAGTTCATGGTCTTCACTATGACGAAACCTTTGCCCCAGTCGCCATGCTTCGATCCATAAGGATTATCTTAGCGGTTGCCGCATTTCATAATTATGAGATTTGGCAAATGGATGTCAAAACCGCCTTCTGGAATGGGATTCTAGAAGAGGAGGAGGAAGTGTAAACATGACACAACCTGAAAGTTTTGTGGATTATCAACCCCTAAGAAGGTATGCAAATTAAGAGGATCAAATCTATTGTCTTAAGCAGCATCCAGGAGTTGGAATATCGTTTCGATCCAGTAATCAAACCAAAATGGTTTCACTTCGAAAGTGTCGATGGAAACCGTGTTTATACATGAAGTTTAGTGGGAGTAAAGTAACTTTTCTAGGCTTGTATGTAGATGACATACTACTCATTGGGAATGATATTCCAATGCTCACTTCTGTAAAGGAGTGGCTAGGAATACATTTCCAAATGAAGGACTTAGGAGAGGCCCAGCGCATCTTAGGTATCCGGATCTATAGGGATAGATCTAAAAGGATACTAGCATTAAGTCAAGAGACTTATATTGATAAGATTCTTGATCGGTTCAACATGAAAGACTCTAAGAGAGGCTTTATTCCTATGGGAAGTGGGATCACTTTGAGCAAGTCAGAGTGCCCTACGAAACCCGAGGAGATTGAACGCATGAAATTGATCCCTTACGCATCAGCTGTTGGATCAATCATGTATGCTATGATGTGCACTCGTCCCGACGTTGCATATGCTTGGAGCATGACAAGTCGTTACCAAGCAAATCCAGGTGAGAGTCACTGGATAGCCGTAAAGAACATCCTTAAGTACTTAAGAAGGACTAAGGATTCGTTCTTAGTGTTTGGAGGCGAGACTGAGTTACGTGTAAAGGGTTACACAGATGCCAGTTTCCAAACAGATAGGGATGATATGAAATCCCAATCCGGCTACGTTTATATGATGAATGGAGGAGCTGTTTGCTGGAAGAGTTTCAAGCAAAGCGTTACAGCGGATTCTACAACAGAAGCAGAGTACCTTGCAGCGTCTGAAGCTGCAAAGGAAGCTGTGTGGATTCGGCAATTTTTGGAAGGACTAACAGTAGTCCCTACTACCAAAGATCCTATCACAATTTATTGTGATAACAGTGGGGCTATTTTTCAGGCAAAAGAGCCCAAGTCTAGTAACAAGTCTAGACATGTACTTAGGAAATATCATGTAATTAGAGATTACGTGGACAGAAAGGAAATTGACATTTGTAAGGTTGGGACAGATGACAACATTGCTGATCCTTTAACCAAGCCTTTATCAAAGGCTAAGCATGATGGTCATGTCGTCACAATGGGATTGAGACGTGTGCCAGCATTCCTTTAGATTATGTAATATGTAATAATTGAATGTTGTATTAATTATTTCATATATGATAATGGCATTTATTGTTTGAGTTTTATTTTAAACTCTTTTATTTAGTTTGACTAAATAATTACTTTGTTTATCCGAATGATTGTTGGACCCATTCAAGTGAAATAGGACGAACTTAGTATTTTGCTCACTAGTCACTTCTATGATGGTGACGTCTCGAAAATGACGAGATTGTAAGCGACGATGTGGGTTCAGCAACAGGGGTCATGGAGAGACTGGTCGGTTACATAGACAGACTGTATGACACTCTGTCGCGACAGTGAGTGACATGAAGAGCCCTTAAATAATGATTGTGCATTGGTAGTGGAGGGTCCTCTGTCTTATCCCTATAGTCGTTCTTTTGACTGGCGACCGTCTATCTGAGTCGGTGCAGTTTGCAGTTCCGATTGGTTTAGTTGATGTTTAGGTAGTGCCGTTTAAAAGGAGGCCGAGGGACTCTTCTGGATCATGGTGATCTGCATCATACAGAGTAGATGGATCACCAGGAATTGTCCACCCACGTTGGGTAAAAACATCTTTAGGACACTCGAGGAGTAGTTACTGTAAATGCGTGGCCACGCTCGGAAAGAGATCTATGGTAGATTTTCCGGTCAGACAGTTACTCTCCCTATCGAGAAAACCACTCTAGATATTGTCAATCGCAAGTGCGACCTGGAAGACACCTTGCGTTGAGTGGGAGATGTGATAAAGAGACAAGAGAATCGGTGAAGCACACTTGTGTCAGACAAGTGGGAGATTGTTGGAGTAGGTGTCCTCCACCATAGTGCGCCACATAATAAATCTTATTAAGGAATATAATTGGGATATTTATTGACTATATATATGATTAGTCAGTTGATTAACGTAAATCAATAACGGTTGGCTGACTAGAGTTTGACGTTGTTGTCGTTTGACGGCGGTGATCAACTGATCCCTTTCGGTCACACCTTAAGGATGAAATCCAAATAGTAACTAATTATTTGTATACGATACAGTTAATTAGTTCATTACATATATTCGATATGTACGAGAGTTAATTATTAGAAATTGAGTTAAGAACTCAAATTCGATTAAACTTATTTTTCAATTATACGATAATTGACTAATAAATTTATATCTTATTTTAATACGATTAAATAAGATTTAACTTAGTAATTAATCGTTAAATTGCTAAATTAGTTGAGGTTTTGAGATAGAGGTAATTAGTTAATTATATTTACAAGGAGTTGTAAAATAAATTAACTAAGCATTGTGGGACCCATTATATATTGATATAATGGTAAAATATTACTTAAAATGTTAAGTACATATTATTTATGTAATTGAGTCATATAATTGTTATATGATCAAATTAACACTTAATTATACAAGATAATTAACCATATGATCAATAAGTATTTGTGAGACAAATATCAAAAATCAAAATGGACCAAACTAGTCCATAATGGACCGGTTTTGATGTAGTTACAAAGTGATGATTTTTGTTCTTGTTGTTACTCTTTAGTTAGCTTTTGAAAGTGACTTAACAAGTATAAAACAATCATCATCCTTTCTACAACACTCCACTCTAATGCATGTGACCAAAATTGAACAAAAAAATAGTCCAAATGTGGACTAATTCATACGGCCAAATGGCCTTTAAAATGGGCATGTGTGTTCATTTTTTACTTACTTGATTTTGTTCAATTGTCTTACTTCTCTCTAAAACTCTTCTACTCACTATAAACTCTCAAACACTAATATTTAATAAGTATTACTAGTGTAGTAATATAGTCATAATATTAGTAGTATATTATCTATCTTATTATCTAGTTAATAATAAGGGTAGATTATTTGGGTTAATCTTGGTGCAACTTAGAGGAGATCTTCTACTTTGGAGATTATTTGTATTCATCCATATTATTAGCTCAAGAACAACAAGAAGGAGTTCTTGTTGTGCCCTTATATTTTCCATATCAATGTGAGGAAATTTCTTCTCTTATATAAATGTCTTTATATTTGCATGCATGTTACATAGATCAATAAATACTAAATTAACAAGTAATTTAGCAACTAATTAGAGGAGTCTAATTAAGGTCTATGAACTTTCAGGACCTTGGTTTGGTTGTCTTTGAGATTGAGAGTTGTTTGGAAAATTTGAGATGTTGGGTCTTGGGTTGTTGAAATTTCTTTGGAGATTTTGGTTGAAATTAGAGTTTCGGTTTTGATAAGTGATATTTTGTATTGATTTATCCCCCGTTTTAACTCGATTTCTATACGATTTATGCACTTTGTTAAGTGATTAACGAGCTAATACTGCTGTTCTAGTTGTTTTGCGTGTTTTGACTCGTTTTATAGGAAATGAAGCGGTTCTGCTATATTTTCCTACTTTATGGAGCAAAGACACTAGGATACGAGTTTTCAAGGAATTGATGATAGTCAGTTCACGACTTGATTACAATTCCGCTACATCTTTCCTCGAATGGACTCAATTTAGATTTTTGGCTTTGAACTTTAAAGGAAACCTCAACCCAAGTCAAGATAAGATCAGCCCAAGCCCAATTCCGGAATGCATTGACCAAAGACTAAAGCATAGGTTTCCGTGCCTAAGATGAAAAGACGGAAAATCCGACTTACACAAAAACCCGATCGGATTGCTTGTTACCCGATCGGGTATTTCTGCAAGAAGACGTTACTTGGCTCTTCTTCAATCCGAGCTTAAATGGGTGGTTTAATGCATTGACTAGGGTACGAATTTGCAAGAGGATCAGCAGCCATGCAGCCTTATAAAAGCCAATGATCATCCAAGCATCAAATAGATACAATCTTACAATAATCTAATAATCTATTATCATTTCTTTTAGCACATTTTCTTGCAAGTTTTTATAGTTTTCTTAGTATTTCTCTAGTGTTTACTTAGCTTTTGTTATTGGGTATTTGTTCTTACTTTCATTCTTATATACTCATTTTCCTTATCGGTAATTCTCTAATCTTATTTACTTATGCAATTTTAACCACCATGAATTATAATCTCATTAGTATCATTTTCATAATATTGTTGTTAGTAGGAAATCAACCTAAAATCAATTTAGTTAAAACCAAAGTATTATTTAGCATGTCACCTTGTAATATACCTAATCATATAATCCTTAAAAATATCATTAGAATCATTGTTAACATAATCACCATAATCACTTTAGTATTTGTATTCCATAGTTTAATTTCTTACATCTTTTTCTTACTAATCTACTTAATCACATAATCACATAGATTAGATTAATTCTAATATTGTAAAACTATTATTGTGTAAATAAAATAAATAGAGTTGTAATATTTGAAATGATTTACGAGTTAAACGAATTATAAGAAGACTAGTTACCAATTGAACCATCTAATTGTTTCTTCCTTTGGTCGTGTCAAATTCTATAACTTTGTTTAGTGGCCATAAGCAATTGTTTGTATTAGTCATTTCTATCTTTATGACGAGAGTTGGGATAGGAATTAGGACTATCAATAGGGGTTTAGTGACTTAACCATGATGAAAGGACGTTAGGACCCACTAAAAGGTCGGTACGAATCCGGAAGGAATATACCGCTACAAGGCCTAGACAATCATAGTAATTCTAATATTGGTATCTATGAAGCTTTTAACTAGTTTTACATGTATTTCTCTTTCACTATATCAACTTGATTAGTTAGTTTACTTTATCGTTTTAAATAGTTTATTTTATTGTCATTTTATTTCTATTATTAGATATTTCATTTTACCGCATTAGATAGTTTATTTCATTGTTATCTAGTTAGTTCGCTTTATCGTCTTTCCATTCCCGTTCCTAGATAGTTTATTTTATTGTCTTTTTATTTCCGTTCTTAGATAGCTTACTTTATTTTTATTGTCCTGTTTATTAGTTTAGTTAGTTAGACTTTCAATATTGTCATTTAAATACCGTCTTTAGTTAGAAATTAGTTGTCAATATTCAGATCAGAGGACTTCCCCGATCGGGTACGTGACAACCCGATCGGGTAAGTAGTCTGTTCTGGGTTTTTTACTTTGCAATTTACATATTTGTTCTTACATATCGTCATTTATATTCTTGTCATTTTATTTTATGTTAATAGTTCAGACAAACAACTCAAGTGACTCGTTTTAAATGAAAACCAATCCATAACAATTCATAAGTATCACGTACTCCCTGAGGATCGACACCCTACTTCCCTAATTACATTCCTTATGTTGTTAGCTTAGTCCGGGTAAATTATTTTTGTTTCGGGACCGCGACAGAACCGATCAGGTTTTGGGTTGGATTTTGGGCTCTCAAGTGATTGTATTGCCCATTTTCAAAGCTCTTTGACTTGTTACCTCCCCACCCCAAAAGATCACGGTTTCCCACTTGGTTATACATTCCTCCACCACTTGGGTTTCTAGCATTGTAATTCCCATACCCCATGGCATTGACACTCTCCATAGTGGCTCCTTGCTCAATCATGATGTAACATGTATTTGTAGCATGGTCACCTCCACAATAAGAACATTCAAGTGGTTCGGGGTGTTGAGAAAATGAATTACCTTTGTTGACAACCAAGTTGGATACCAAGCTTTTAAGTTCACCCATCTCTTGCATGATTTTGTGATTTTGAGAGGCATGAGAATCTTCCATGGAAGATACATTTCTAGAGCTTCCTCCCCTTTCATTCTTCCTCCCGTAGCTTCTTGTGTTCATTGCCAACTTCTCAATAATGTTATTGGCTTCGGCCACATTAAGTGTATCAATGCCACCTCCGGTGGCGGCTATATATTATCATCCGTTGGTCGTTTTGGCATAATCCTTCATTGAAGGCCGTCAATAAATCGTCCCCCGACATCCCATGATACGGGCACCTTGCCACGAGGCTTTTAAAGCGCTCCCAATAGTCATAGAGAGTTTCCCCCATGTCTTGCTCAATGGTAGTGATGAGCTTCTTTGAATGGTTGTGCCTAGAGTCTGGGTAGTATTTCTCAAGGAACTTCTTCTTCAAACCCACCCAAGTATTAACGGAATGGGCCGGAAGACAAAATAACCATTCCTTAGCGGCATATTGTAGAGAGAACGGAAATGCCCTAAGCTTAAATTGGTCTTCGGTCACTCCTTGGGGGATGGCCCCTTGGCATATCATGTGGAATTCGGCCAAGTGCCTATTGGGATCATTCCCCACCATTCCATGAAACCTAGGCAAATTATGGACAAAGAACCCCTTGAGCTCGAAATTTACATCCCCCATGGGAGGGTATGCGATAGACAATGGTTGCTCTTCATAGTTTCTTGCCCGGATTTCACCAATAGTTCTATTATCTTCCATATCGTTTGGGTAGAGGATGTTCAAGGGAGGTGGTCTCCTAGGTGGTGACCTAGGTGGTGACACAAACACTTGCTCGGTTTGTTCTTGAAAAGTATTGGTCTCCAACTCCTCTTCACTAGGCTCCCTCCAAAAGGGTCTCCTATAGAGAGGATTCAAAAACAACCAATTGGAAATGCTACTAGAGGATGGGTCAATGTCTTGGTCACCAAGTCCCTCTTGTGACCTAGGCATAAACTCTAAAACACTTCAACAACACAATTAGTAACTTCAACACCAAGTAACCTACAAACAATACAAAAAGAAAAAAAAATTGAAAAATAATCTAAACAAAGTATGACACTAACAAGAGTTTTAACTTGATATTAGCTATATTGCCTTCCCCGGCAACGACGCCAAATTTGACAAGCTTAAATACGGTGTCGTTAATTCCGCAAATTAGCTAAGTCAAATAACAATTTATAAAACCAAATCTAGACTCAAACCAACCTAATAAAAGGGGTAGTAAGGGTAAGAAAAGGATCGAACCCAAGGGAAAGCGGTATTAGCTAAAACAATCTAATCTAGACTCTTGCAAAATATCAATTGACAAAATTAATGACTCTAATCACAAATTAAGACACTAATTACTAATTAAGATACTAATCAAAACAAAGACTTAAATTAATTACAAACTATGATATTCACAATGGAAAACATGTAGATAACAAATAGGGAGAGAGTTTTTCATGAGAAAATGATTATCAAGTCTAAAATTACCAATAACAACTAAATACTCAAAGATTCAAATAAGGAGAAGTAACTTAGTGCAATTATCCCAAGTTCCCCCACAATTAACAAAGTAAAGACCCCTCCTTCCCTCCCTTCTCTAATTATCTATTGCAAGCTTCTAAGAATTAGCCACCATGAATTAAACCATCCATAAATGACCCAATACAACTCCACTAATACTTATTAAAACATAAGCATAAATAAAGATGCAAGCTTTAAGCACAAAACCATAGAAACATGCTAGAATCATGCAATAAAACATTAAACCATGTCCTAAATACACAATAACCCAAATTCCACTCAAAAGATTCCAACTTTTAAACCAAAGTTACAATCTTTCAAAGTTGCTTCAACAAATACCAAGACAAATTCCCCAAATTCATTAAGACAAAGCAATTTAATCAAACAAACAATTACTAAGATGGTTAGTCTTAACAACAATTCATTCAACAATGAAATTCAAACATAGGAAAATGGAATTAAGTAGAGAAGGAAGGATTAAAAAGGTCTTACAATGCTAAAAAGGGAAGAACTTGTTCAAATTACACTAAGCAAAGAAAGATTAGCTACCCATAGTCTTCATATTACAACCAATTTCTAAGTAAAAACCCATTACAAGAGCCAAAGTTGAAGAACAAAAGTAGAGACTTCTAAGGAAAATATAGTGTTGAATGTTGAATGCCTAATGCCCTTCTCTCTCTTCAGTTTTCTTCTTATATACCCTTGGTCCGCAAACCTAGGGGCCTTGAAAGGTGGGCTTCCAAAAGACAAGACGAGAAAATGAAGAAAATCCCGTGTTGAGAAAGGACGCAGGCTGCGTCCTACGACGCAGGCTGCGTCGTGCCGACGCAGGCTGCGTCGATCACTGCCCAATTTTGCCTTCCTTTTCCTTCTTGACTTTCGTTGACCCATGGATATTTGACCCCGCCTTGACTTCCATTGACCCATTGGGCTTGGTCTTCATACCTTGGTGATTCATTGCTAGCCCACTCCAATTTCCGGGTTTTTGGGTCTCGGGTTTTCGGGTTTTACTTTCATTGACTTTCGGGATTTGACTCTCAAAATTGACATAAAATACTAAATACTAACATTATTACAAAAACTTAAATTAACATAAAACAAAGCTAATGACCCGTAAAAAGTAAAATCAAAGACTCTAAAAATTACTACTAGACACGACAATATTTGACGTTGTCACACATGAAAGTTCATAGACCCTAATTAGACTCCTCTAATTAGTTACTAAATTACTTGTTAATTTAGTGTTTAATAAAGATCTATGTAACATGCATGCAAATTAAAATGCATAATAAAAGGTAAGAAGAAATTTCCTTACATTGGGAAATTTCGGTTTATATGGGCACAACAAGAAACACCTTTCTTTTTGTTCTTGTGCTAGAAATAAATAGATGATCCTCCTTGTAATCTTCAAATTAGAAGACCTCCTTTAAGAAGCACCCAAGATATAACCCAAACTAATCACTTAGTTTTAGACTAGAAAACACAAGTGATAAGATGAACTAATACTAGATTTTATTACTACTCTAGTAGTAGGAAAATATTAGTATTTGAGAGTTTTAGAGAGATGAGGATTTTTAGTGAGATGAACATGCAAATAAGAATGAACAAGCAACCAAAATGAACAACAAAATTGTCCATTTAAGGACACTATGGTCCGGCCAAGATGGCCTATGTGGCCTCTTATTTTTCTTAAAATATTCTAATGCATTAGGGTGGAGTCTTGTAGTGTAAGTGATGATTATATTCTCTTTGATATGTCACTTTCACTTGGTGACTTGTGAGAATGAATAAGAATAACAATCATCACCACACTACTAACAACATGACCGGCCACTATGGCCTTATTTGGTCCATTTTGATTTTTGATATTTGTCCCACAAATACTTATTAATCATATGTTTAATTATCTTGTATAATTAAGGGTTAATTTGATCATATAACAATTATATGACTCAAATTAATAAATAATATACACTTAACTTTTAATTAATATTTTATCATTATATCAATATATAATGGGTCCCACAATGCCTAGTTATTTTATTTTACAACTCCTTCTAAATATAATTAACTAATCACCTTTACCTCAAAGTATATGCATAACCTCAACTAATTTAATGAATTAACTATTAATCACTAAATTAAATCTTATTCAATCGTATTAAAATAAGACGTAAAATTTATTTAGTCAATTATCGCATAATTGACTAATAAACTTATCCGGAATGAGTTCGTAACTCATTTTCCAATAAATAACTCTCGTAACTAAACATATATCAAACATATATGTAAAGTACTAATTAATATGTATCGTATACAAATAATTAGATTTCTGTTTGGGTCTCATCCTGTAGGTGTGACCGAAAGGGGTCAGTTGATTACCGCCGTCATACGACAATAACGTCTAACTCTAGTCAGCTGACTGTTATTGATTTACGTTAATCAACTGACGTGGAGTATCAAAATACTAGTCATCCCACTAATATTCCAAAATGAGATTTATAATATAAATGCACTATTGTGGAGGACACTTGCTCTAACAGTTATTGTGTACAATAACCGACTATCCGGCTTATGCCGACCTTTTTCTGGGCATACGGTGCATGGGAAAGAGGCATGTCCATTGTGAGGGGAGGATATCGAGTCTGAATACTTGAAGTGTTCTCATAAGTATGTGTATTTGGGAAATAGGAGGGGCTTGGATCCTGACCATTGTTATCGCAAGCAGCAGAAAGCATTTAATGGACGTCAAGAACTTCGTCAACCTCCTAGAATTTTGAGTGGGCATGAATTTTATCAGAAAGTAAAACATATTGAGATAAAATATGGGAAGAAGAACGGCTCTAAATTGTCTACTCGTGGGTATAAGAAAAGATCCATATTTTTTGATAAACTTTCATATTGGCCTGACCTGGAGGTCAGGCATTGCCTCGATTTCATGCACATTGAGAAAAATGTATGTGATAATATTATCAATACCCTCCTGAATGTTCCCGGTAAAACAAAGGATAACGCCGCAGCTAGGGAAGATATGCAAATGATAGGTATTAGGCTAGAGTTGGCACCACAGAAGAGAGGTAATGGTACATTTTTACAGCCAGCAGCTTATACCCTTTCACGGAATGAGAAAAAAGAGTTTTGTGCATGCTTGAATGGAATTAAAGTGCCACATGGTTATTCGTCCAACATCAAAAGCCTTGTGTCGATGCAAGACCTAAAACTCACTGGGTTAAAGTCACATGATTCCCACACTTGATGCAACAATTACTATCCGTGGCTATTCGTTCCATTTTACCTGAAAAGGTACGATATGCTATTACTAGATTCTGTCTCTTCTTCCAGTCCATATGCGATAAAGTCATCGATCCCGATGATGCGGATTCATTGCAGGACCTCGTTGTCACCTCTCTTTGTCATTTTGAAATGTATTTTCCACCCTCTGTCTTCACTATCATGATTCACCTGACCACTCACTTGGTTAGGGAGATTTTGTACCTTGGGCCCGTGTACTTGAGATACCAGTATCCTTTCGAAAGATTGATGAAAGTCTACAAGGACTATACGTCTAATCGGTATCGTCCAGAAGGTTGTATTGCTGAACGTGCTATATTAGACGAAGCTCTTGCATATTGTTACGCTCATCTCTCTCCTGAGGAGTTAATTGGCGTTCCAAAGAATCGTCATAGTGACTGGATGACCGGAAAAGGTATTAGGGGCCGGGTTGAAAAAATTGTGGCACGTGACATGTTACAGTTAGCACATACGTATGTGCTAAACAACGAAGATGAGGTGCAACCTTATATTCAACAACACAAAGATGAGCTCAAATACGATCACCCAAACAAGAGCGAGATGTGGATTGCAAACGAGCATAAGAAGACGTTCGGAGAGTGTTTTAGGAATATTGTCTTGGAGTATAAGAATTTGTATGGTGATGACATCTCTCCTAGGTTACTACGTCTTGGGTTAGGTCCAAATGCCAGGGCCACTTTTTTCAGCGGTTTTGCTATTAATGGTTATACTTTTTACACCCGCGAGCAAGATGAGTGGAGCACAATGCAAAATAGTGGTGTGAGTTCTGAATTTGAGGCAATGCACTTTGCTACTTCAAAAGATAAAAAACCTATTTGGGGAAAATGCCTTTATTATGGTGTTATTCAAGAAATATTGGTATTAGATTACATTGATTTCACAATACCCCTGTTTCGATGTAACTGGGTTGATAACAACAACAATTGTGTTCGAAAGGATAAAATGGGATTTACGTTGGTCAATTTGGATAAGGTTGGCAATAATAAGGATGATCCTTTCATAATGGCATCCCAAGCTAAACAAGTGTTCTATGTCACCGATCATATGGATAAGAAGTGGTATGTTGTACTATCTATAAGGAGTAGACGGGGTGCACCCGATAATGGTGGGGATAATAATCAGGATGTCGTGTTTGAGAGAATGGATCACTCTTCCACTGTATCCTATTTCGATAATGTTGACACTGATCATGATAACATTGAAAGCATCTATATGCGTGATGATCATGGTGAAGGTATTTGGGTTAACGAAGAAACTATGTCGGACAAGAAACATCCCCGATCCTGAGGTGGTTAATAATGTGAGGTATTAGCTTATATATTTGTTTTTTTTTTAGTTTCGGTTAGTTTCTGTTATTTTTTTAAATAACTATCTTTCTGATTTTTTTTAAATAACTTAGGAACGGCATAGTAATAACAAACGTAAAGCACTGATACTTTATTAGCTCGAACAGATTTGCATTTAGGAACCATAGCGGAAATCTTACGACCATAGTGGATACAGACACACACACTTGACACTCAACATCTATTATGATAGGCTGATACAAGACCACAGGCCCTCCCATCCCATTACACTGCTATTATGATAGGCTGATACAGACACACACACACTTGACACTCAACATCTAACACAGGACATTGCTTGGAATTTTTAGGTGTACATTGCTTGGAAAACAGCCACACCCTGGTTGTAGGCATCGACGATTTCTGAATTGGCCGACTGCTGACCATTCAAGATGGTCGGATACGGCACGTGGAAATATTCCACGGTATTCTTCAGAGCTCGGCGTCCTCGTCTGTGGCTACCCAGAGGTATGGTTCGACTGTTGATCTATTCGGAGCAACCCAGTCGCTCTTACCATGGCCTTTCAGTTGAAACATATTGCCAAGCTTAAATGCTGATTCTGCATCTGCAAGTGATGTTCCAAACTGAATTAGTAGTATACCTTTGAATCCTCAAGGCGCCCATTGTGCCTTAATTCTGCTGACCGAGTATCCGAGCTCAATAAGCTTATTCCTCAAAGGAGTAAAGCTTTTGGCAACAAATTTTCCATCGTCCAAATGGCCTGGGGCATTAATTAGGACACAGTGATATGGACGAGCAACATTTTGAGACATTTCAAAAATAGATAAGTAATTTGATGGTTTTGGTTTTGTTTATTTGCAGTGAGTATTCTTTTCTGAATTTATAGCAAGTTCAAGATGTGTAGTCATTCAGTGTATTGTCTTTAGTATTTGTTAGCTTTGGTCATTGTTGAAGATTCCCAAATTATTTAGCTTTTGGTCATTCAGTATACAGTCTTCATGTTTTGGTTTCTGCTGATATTATTATTGCAGTGTATAGTGCTTATGATATTGCTGTCTTTTTTGGTTTCTGCTGATTATTATTGCAGTGTATAGTGCTTATGATATTGCTGTCTCTAATTATAATTAAAAAAAATAAAGGTAAGCAACAACAACGGTTGTTGTAAATATACCCGTTGTTAATTATTGCTTATAACAACGGTTATTAATCACAAACCGTTGTCATAGTGTTTACTAATTACAACGGGTAGACTACTTTAACCGTAGTCATTACTCTATCACAACGGTTTGTATATAATAACCGTTGTCAATATTTGTAAATAAAGATGAAGAAAACACACAACACTAATAATACAACTGTACTGCAACACAAAAACTCTATTACAAAGCGATCATCTTTCTGTCATCATCTCCCTTATTAATCAGGTATTATTTTTATCAATAATTTCTTGAATTAGTGAATTTGTGAATTTGTGAATGTCATTTCCTGAATGTCGTTTATTATTTTCACCAATGTCGTTTATTATTGAATTTGTGAATGTCATTTCCTGAATGTCGTTCAATTCTAATTTTGCTTTATCGATTGAATAGCTTTGAATTGAATTAGTTTAATTACTTCTAAACTTAAGTCAAAAAACAAATTAACGTATCAACATTAATATTATTAAATAATAAGTTCAAACGGCGCCACACACAAATGGCGCCAAAACAACAACAAACAACTACAACCAAACAACAACAACAAACTAAATTGAGTCCGGATAAATCTCCCGGATAGCTGCCACCGCTAGAGCATATACATCAATCGGGTCAGCCTCGGCCAGAACCAACCCTTCTCACTGCTCTACCTGGGTCACTTCAACAAGGTCGACCCCATTTGGGAAACGGTGACGGTCATGTTCAGAAGCCACCCATAGATATGGCCCAGGCTGGTGGTCCGTGCTCTCAATAAAATCTTTTCGCCCATGCCCGGCCTTGTCAAACATTCTTGCCAGTTTGAATGCGGACGCACGATGAGATCCGTCATCCCAAACTCGAAAACGAGTTCCCCTGTAAAGTACCTGCGATGATAATTTGGCCACATCTTCTTGATTAAGTAGCCATTTCGAATAAGCGTATCACGGAGTTTCTTCTAGCTTTTACACACAACGTAGCCACCCTCAATATGAGAAGGCATTTGTTTCATGATGCAAGCATATGGTTTAGTAAAAGTTTCAGACATTTTGTTAGTATTGAGGCTGGGAAATTTTGTATGGTTTAGCAAATATGTTATTGATTGGAGTTGGGAAATTATTGCAAAGTAGTACGAGGTTAATGATCCGGAAGTCATCATTAATTATTATATATCATCAATATTATCATCAATATTATTGCAAAGTAGTAAGAGGTTAATGACACGTGCCCCCGACCCAAAAGCGATCGACCCGAAGTAGCTACTAGCTCTAGATAGTGGATTGCCCGATCCGTATCTGGCCACCCGATCAGTTTCAGGTTAGCTAGTGATGCATGATTATAATAACCAGGTCCTTAATTAAAAATAAAATGACCCGAATCGAGAATCACTAGACTCGATATATATATATACCACATCCGCTTGACCCGGAAAATATCGACGACCCGCCCAATTATAAACATTTCCGAAACACACACGAAAGCCGAAAGGACCCTCGCCCCCCGACCCAAACTAATAATAATAACCCGATCGATAAAGTTATTAATTAAGAACCCGCCGAATCTAACCCAATCGGAATTGATTCCCAGGCCAAACCCGATCCGAGCTAATAATTAAACGTAACTTACGCCTATAATATAAAAATTTAGAGCAAAGTAAAATAAATTAAATTAAATTTAGAGCAAAGTTAAATAAATTAAACGTAATTAATGAATTTATTTTCGTGCCTCAAATTTTAATACCGCGCGCGTGTATCTGAAAAATTAAAAAAAAAACACATAATCTATAAAAAAACGGTTCTTTATAATACCACCGTTGTTATTACTTTCAACAACGGGTCATATTAAAGAAACCGTTGTCATAGTGTGATTACTTTCTACAACGGGTATTCTTTAACCGTTGTCATTACTCTATAACAACGGTGGTTTTTAGGATAACGGTTGTCAATAGTTTCTCAAACATTATGATAAGAATCCCTTTAGTTTCTCTTAATAAAAAATAATTTACAATCCTATAGAGTAAATTAAACACACGTACATTATCATCATCATCCTCCTCGTTTACAATCATCCTCGTTTACAACACAAATCTTTTTGTTTATTATCATCATCATCCTCCTCGTTCTCTTGATCATCATCCTGCTCGTTCTCTTTATCATCATCCTGTTCTCATTTTCTTTATCAGGTAATTTTTGTGTTTCGTCTTTAGGGTTTTAAGATTGAAGTTCATCTTTTTGTTTTCATTTTCTATTTATCGTTCTCTTTATCATCTAGTTTCATTCCTTTCTAAGTTTTTAGAGTTGTAGAATCTCTGCATGACTCTTTATTTATTCAGTTACTATTTCATTCATTTTAAGGTCTTAGGGTTTTAGAATCGCTGTATGCATGACTCTGTTCCGTTACTATTTCATTTCTTTTGAAGGTCTTAGTGTCTTAGGATTATCATGGGTGAAAAACGGAAAAGAGTAGAAAACAATGATAAGGGGGATAAGCCTGGTGAGAGGGGTGCTTCGAAGTGCCCTGCAGCCCTTGCAGCTATAGCGGCAAAAAAGCCGATGGAAATAAAATGGAGTGTGAAAGGTGTTCCTACTGGTCCAAATGCTGGCCATTTATCCACTTGGATTGGAGTTACAACCAAACAGTTTGTGCCTATTGATTTAGATGATTTCAGGAATATAAATCCTGCATTGCAGAACTTACTCTTGAAACGTATAAAGGTATGATAATATCTTTAGCTAAACACCATTTTATTTTGCATAAGTTACTATTACATAAGGCAGGAAGCCGTATAAAGGTTCGTGTATAAAGCCGCTTATTAGTATATATGATGATGATGCAGGAAGCTTTCGATATTCCAGACTGCCATGATAAGTATCTATTACGTAAGGCAGCGGCAGTCTTAAGGCAGTGGAGGTGTGACCTTGCCAAATTACACTTGTATGTCGACAAGGAGACGGGGAGATGCATAAGAGCCCACCGACAAAGTACCCCAACATCACTCAGCAACAATGGGATAATTATAAGGCGAAACGAGCTACTGAAAAGTTTCAGGTTAAGTATCCATGTCATATGTTTACATTTTTGTAAAACTCTACTTAAGGTTACATTTTTCTAAAAGTTTCAGGTTACATTTTTCTAAAACTCTACTTGTATCTATAATTTTCTAATTGTCTCATCTACTTGCGATTTTATATGATTTGAAGAGCGTTAGCGCCAGAAATCGTGCTAACATCTCACAGAAGCGGGGGGTATATTATGGTTCTCGAGGCGGTTACAGATTGATAGAAGAAAATCTCGTAAGTAGCATCTATATATTAGATTTTTTTAATCATACTTGGACTTGATATACATGTATACATATATTATTTTTGAGTTAACGTGTAGGTGTCAAAAGGTGTGACCGACTTGAATCGGCACGTAACTTATAAAGAAGGGCACACGCCTAAAGGATCCCGAACATGTAACGAATATGATCAGGAAGTCTTGGCCAACATAGTAAGTATTATTTTTATTAAGACGGGTTTTTAATAACTTTATTGTTCAATTCTTGTATGTCTAACTATCTATTTATTTTAGTAACAAAAATAAAATTAAGTTTATTTAATATATTATAGGAGAATGTTCTGAAGGAGGTTGCGGAAGGGAAATTCACTCCGAGTGGTCGTGACGACGTTCTTGCTAGAGCGATCGGCCGTCCCGAGCATCCAGGTCGATTGAGGGGCGTCCCATTACATGTCGGAGTCACGAAATATTATGGGACAACTAGCCCGAAAAAGAAGAAGAAAAATAAGGGGAAGGCTGACATGGTACCATTTGTTATTGTCATTTAAAATTCACATGTTATTGTTTTAACAAAATGCTGATTCTACATTTTGGGCGTGCAGGTTCAGTTATTGGCCTCCGTGATACTGAAGATGAATTCTGGAGGCAAGCCTTCCGAAGAAGAATTGAAGATGATGGAGGATGTCATTAAAAAGGGTGAGGTAGTGCAACAGATTTGTCAAGAGGCAGACACTACTACCTTGCCAATACATGAGGAGACGGCTGAGAAGATGGGTGAGGTACCTACTGCTGTCGAGGTTTTAATACCTCAAGCCGATAAGGTAAATATGACTTTTTTTTTTCTGCATTTGTTCTTTCCAGCAGCCATGCCTTTGATTGGTTTATTTTATTAGGTAAATGAGTCGGAAAAGGGGACGCAACTTGAGGAGACGGGTGAGGTACCTAATGCTGCTGAGGTTTTGATACCTCAAGCCGATAAGGTAAATACGACTTAACCATTTTGAACCTCTGCATTTGTTCTTTTCAGCAGCCATGCCTTTGATTGGTTAATTAATTTTATAAGGTAAATAACTCTGAAAAGGGGACGCAACTTGAGGAGCCGGCTGAGAAGACGGGTGACAATAAGGAGGTATGTAGAATATAAGAAGTTAGTATATGCTGTCAGTGCTAAATCTGGTCTGGACATGTTCAAGTATAATAGCCTACCCACCAACAATAAATACTTGTAACTAACTTTACATTATATACTCAATATAGATCATTTATGATATCTATTATATTTTGGTATTTAGTAAATAATGTGTAATCTTCAGGCCAAAAACAAGCGGGTAGTTATGCTCACCGACCCTTCATCCAAGGATGTGGTTCGTGTTGCCCGGGGTTTCATCATATACCCAAAGCCCAATGACTCAGCGGAAACCATCTTGGTTCATGGCGTACCACTCTTGCCGAATCATGCAAAAGTGGAGATAACGGTAGTCGCGAAGGGCTGTGAAACCCGTAAACTGCCCGTCCCAGTCCGTGACGACCTTCTAATTCTGGCAGATGCGGTTCACTGTTTTGTCCAATGGCCTAATAGCCACATTTTCCTGCCTCGTGATCAAAAAATTCAACAGAATGTAGCCGGGGTTAGAAAAATACATCTAATTTAACCAGCCTTTTGTCTTTGTTCATCACCTTCATAAATAGTGAAATTTATATGTTATATTTTTGTTTTGTAGGTAACAAAAAACATGGATAAGTCTAACTCGATAGACAATAATCTTTCTACTACCTCGTCAATACAACAACTTGATGAGGTATTTAATCAACTCTCTTTATATTTTAAGTTCTACTATCGCCTCATCATTGAAAGAGCAACTTAATTTAGTTAGCCACATGTAGGTTGTGAAAGGTAGCACACCGCATCATTTCCCCAAGCTGAAAGAGGTCAGGAGTCTATCCCGTACTAAATATCATGGGAACGTTTACATGGAAAAAGTACGAACAATGACGATGATGGACCTTTATAAGGAGGCTGGTGATCGCATAGCAAGCGAGCAATTAATAATTATTCCGCTCGAGGATGATATTGTAGGGGTAGAACGTCAAGCAATTCTGTCATGGGAAATTCTAGCCATTTGGGCTGGCCTTGACGAGATTGATGTCCAACACCTATATGTTTGGATGAAGTAAGTTTCTTAATAAATTAAATCATGCAGTATTCTAATATTCTGACTAAGATATAGTGTTTTTAATATCGGAATTAAAACCGTCATGTAGGTACTTGAACTCGGTTGTGATCCCCGAGACCAATAATCCACTTGCTCAATACGGATTCCTGTGCCCAAATGTTTTATCTATGCATATCGGGATGTTTTCGTATGAAGAACGTGTAGATTATATTGCTGCGGAATTGGCGAAAAACAATAAGCTCATTTTTGCCCCTTATAATGAAGTCGGGTAATATATAATTAATATTACGATTCCAAATACAATTGCATTTTTATATGTTTGGTTATGATGCATGTTGTGCTTGTTAATAATGATGTGTCTCTCGATCTAGGAGACATTGGGTGCTAGCAGCGATCAATCCGACCAAGAAGAAAGTATTTTGGTTGGACTCTTTGCATAGACAACCATCCGAGACCTTTAAGAAGTTGATTATTAAGTAAGTTTATAATACTGATGATTTGGTACATAATATTAAGTTTCATTTATTATTATTAAGTAAGTTTATGTGACTTTCGGCCTCTTTCCTTTTTTAAAGGGCCTTTGAGAAGAAAAGAGCAACCGGCGATCAACCGACAGAATATTCTGATGATGGCCCTACTTTTATTACGATAACAGGGGTACGTACGCGCAAATACAATACCTTAATAATTAAGTGCATTAAACTAATTACGCATATACATCTGTCTTTTTTAATTACGCATTAAACTAATTGGTAATTGCCTTCTCGTCTCTTCGTTTATTATGTAATAATAGGTCCCTAAACAGCCGGATAGCATCCAATGTGGATACTACGTTTGTCGTTTCATGTTGGAGATTATTAGGCGAAGATATATCAGCATTCCAGAAAGAGTTAGTAGTTTAATGTAGCTATTATTTACTTTTTTTCATTAGAGCTGATATCTTTTCTGCTATATATATATGATCGATGTTGCTAATTATGTATGCCTATACTGTTGTTACCCTACTGATCGATGTCTTTTATTTGTTTTATTCGCAGTATTTACTCAACACGCCAAATGTCCATGAGTACACTAAGCACAATATAGACGAGGTAAAGGGCTTGTGGGGCAAATACCTCCTTGAACATTATGGTAAGAAAGAATAAATGAAACTTAGATTATTTTGGAAGCAGATAGGGAACTTTAATTTGTAGAAGTTATTAGAGCAAGTTGTAAGTATGAATTGCTCTGAAAGAGATCATTTTGGTTGTATATATCATTTTGCTGCTGCTGTACATGAATTGCTCTGTACTTGAATTGCTCTGTACATGAATTGCTCTGTACATGAATTGCTCTGTACATGAATTGCTCTGATTTATATATAGATATATCATTTTGCTGCTTCTGAAATTGGTTTATGCGTGCTGCTGCTACTGCTGCTGATTTATGCAGGATTTTCACTGGCAGGGGAACAAATTACAATTTTTTCAAAAACAATAATAAAAATAATAACAACGGTTTTTCAAAATTCATTAAAAGCGTTGTAATATATTTACCACCAAAACTTATCATACCTTTAACAACGGTGTATTATAAAATACCTGTTGTTATTAAAACTTTCCACAACGGCTTCTTTATTATATTCCGTTGTAATTAACAATATTCACAACGGGTTTGAAATATTAAAGCGTTGTTATAATCTTTCCGCAACAAAAACTAATCGGCCTTTAACAACGGTTTTAGTAAACAGACCGTTGTTACATATTTCCCACCAAAACTATTCACACGTTTTAACAACGGTGTACTCTGATATACCTGTTGTTATTAAAGCTTTGCACAACAGCTTGTTTAATATACTCCGTTGTAATTAACTATATTTACAACGGGTTTAAAAAACAATAGCGTTGTTATAATATTTCCCACCAAAACTAATCATATCTTTAACAACGGTTTTATTTAAGAGAACCGTTGTCGTATCTTTCCCACCATAATTATTCACACATTTTAACAACAGTTATCTAGTAATAACAACGACTTTGTACCGTTGTTAAAACTATTCACAACGGTAATTTCATTAAATCGGAACCGTTGTTAAAACCTTTAACAACGGAGGCTTTAACAACGTCCGCTTTTTAATATTACAACGGTTTTTAACCGTTGTCATAGCCTGTTTTTGTAGTAGTGTACAAAGTCAGATTGTGGCTTCCTTTTGTTTAAGTCAACTTGTCCTCGTCCAAGGCAGGTCTTATCTAAGTTCTAATAAGAGTAGAGAGTCCCAAGGAGCAGCAAAACATCCAGGCAAAGCAGCAAGACAACAAGAACAACAAATTTCCATTTCAGGAAAAACTCCAAAACTGCTTTATTGCTTTTTGTTCAGTCTGTTTTGTGTCTTTGTGTCTGTACTTATAGTTGTTGAGCGCGTCCTATTGTGAGGCTCTTAATTAGTATCTGTAGTAGTAGTTTGAATCCTAAGCTGGCCCTTGGATGATCTGTATATCCAATGGCTCACAAAATATCAGTCTCCCTATATAAGGAGGTCTTTGTATGTTGTTTCAGGCAGACTTTATGAATGAATTAACTTTGAGAAATCCCTCAAATCTTTCAAACTTGTGCTAAGAGCTGTAGTTTGAGTCAAGCCTGATACATCTTCAAGGTATCTGATCAGTGTCTTGCTTTGTGAGTCAAGTTTAAGTCTGTGCCTTGCTGTGACTAGCTTGCTTGCTGTTTGAGTATAGTCTAGGGTGTTTGTGCTTTGCTGTAACACTTTAGTCCTATCTCAGAACTAGTCTTTGAGTCCCTTCTCTTGTGCCTTGCTGTAGGGGAGCTTGTCTAAGTCATATCCCTTGAACTTTAGTTAATATAAACCAATCTCTCTAAAACAGCCTCCATTTCTGTCTATGTTTGTTTTCAGTTTAAGTAAGCTTAACTAAACTTCCCTTAAACTCACAAGCCTTAGTAGTTTACACTCCAAATGTGGTTATGACATCATGTTCTTTTGTAAAGGACATGGGGAAGTAATGTGATTCTTGGTATTAGGATCATGGATGAGAGTATGATTATTATTCTCATGTTAATACTTCCAAGGGACGAGTATGACGATTTTGATGAGTGAAAGTAGAGTCATAACTCGGGTTTTTTCACTGGGACTAAAGTATTGCGGTTTGAAAAGTTGAGTAAGTAAACTAGTATAGCTAGTACTCATCTTTGGCAAGAATTAAGTAAGTGTGAAAGTGCTTAAAGTAAACCATGAATTATGGTGTGTCCTTTATCGGTTTCCTTCAAATAAAAGGAGTTGTATATGCAAATTGAATTGTCATTGTAGATGGTGCTTTTCTTTAATGGTTATGTCTTCTTGCTTGGGGAGTTTCCATTGGTTTATGGTGTTCCATAGATTTCATTTGCTATACTTGTTTTGTTCGACATTGGAGTCGTATTTTGTAGTATCAATTAGTCATGGCCCATAAAAAGGCTAAGTGGCTAGGTAAAATGATCTACGAGTTTATTTTAATTTGTAATCAATGTTACTTGTATTTATGGTGGTGATGGTAAGTTGACTAAGTTTATAGTCATGTGTTTACGGTGATCGCGACACCGGGTTATTATAAGAACACGGTTCATTTACAATCATAGACATAGCGATTTTGATTGTTTAATGAGATCTTATTGTGGCTAATTGTTTACTTACATAAAGTATAAACTAGGGACTTGGTTTACAAGTCGGATATCGGGATGAGTTTAAAGTCCGTCTAGATCTTTGTGATGAGATACCCAACTTCCCTCTAACAAATTTTAGAGGCTAAGTTCAATATGGAAGGCTTATTATGATAGATTGAAACACATGTATTATAATCCCGAAAGGTATGTGCATGACCCGCATGACAAAAGGTTGAAGTTATAAGACTTCTTAATGAAATCTTTGATAAAGTGCATTTTGCGGGTGCACGAGGAAAGATTCACCTATGTGAGTGTGAAGTGTAGCCGCTTCAAGAGGCTCGGACTTGGCCTCCTATACACTCATGAAAGGATATGGACACTTGGCGGTAATAATGTCAAGTTTTTAACTTTGAGAGTTGTTTGAGTCTATGTGTATGTTATCTTCATGTATTCATATGGGTTGAAAGGTTCAATCCGTGGGACACCTTGATTCTCGAATATTTTGGAATGTGTAATGTACTAATGTGGAAGTTCAATCCTTGGGACACTTTCATTTATGCCTAGACTTGTTTGTTTTGTTGTTTTATTGGAAACAAGGAATACACTTAAATGGGGGAGGTGTGTTGGTGATTTTGATCACTTCGTCATTTAAGTGCATTTGGGTTTTCAAGTCAAAATCGGCTTGAGCTCGTAATGGATATAATGTGAGTCGGGAATACGGAGTGTATGCTCAATATCGAGTTCATGGTTGTAATGGATAAGTAAATGACGAGTTTATTGTGTATTTATATCAACTCGTTATTTGTGTTGAGTTTTATACTCGGTTTTACTAAGTGTTATACTTAGTGTTTTGCGTATATAAAACAAGAGAGCCATAACCTCGATCGGGGTGGCCTAGCCCCGATAGGGGTTGGGTGTCTGATACTCTCTGATTGTTTAAAAGTACCCAGGTAACCCAAACCCCGATCGGGGTTGTAGTGTTCTGGGTATTTGTTCTGTTTTACGCGCGATTTTCTTATTTGATCATTGGGTTTCAAATGAAATCCAATGACGGTAGTTTTGGGTTATTTCCCATGTACTTATCCATTAGTATTTACATATATGTACATATATATAAGAAAGAGTAATAATAAATATTACGTGTGATTTTTCAGATTTTTGACATTTTACAAAAAGAAAATACAAAACTCTCATTGTTTAATACATCTTTGTTCTTGCCTTAAACAAAGGAAAATCGTCTTATCCTACATAGATTTCGTGATACCCAAAGGCTAATAGGGTCGAAATACTATAAGGAAAGTGTGTTCATCACGACTCGATTGGGTTGATAAATACCGTCTTACTTTGTTTAATTTCCGTCATTTATAGCCTTGTAATTACTAGTTTGTAATTGTTATTGTAATTTGTATACCAATATACAACATATTGATCCCAACAAATCCACACCAACTGTATTTACAATATACAAATAAAATATATTCTTGATGAAAATGATATGACGCTAATCACCTTCATATTACTCTACCAAGTATGGGTGCTTCAGCTGCTTCTACTACTTATGACCATGATCTATCGATAAGTCTTTTATTCTTCGTTTTAATTACTGTGTCAAAGCAAAATATGCAGAAGATTAGAGAACTTATGATTTCAAAATAGCCAGAAGATTTGCAGATAACTTATAATTTATCTATCTATCTATATATATATATATATATATATATATATATATAAAAGAGACTTTTTTCAAGGCATGTGACAATCTCCACGGTTTTAAAACACTTAAATAAAATAATTAAAAATATATACCATAAAATATTTTATTGTAGATAGATTTTGCAATCAACATTTTTTTTTATTTTCTTTTTAAGCATGCAATGAAAATAATTCAATTGTTACACGCAACTGAGAAAATCCTACTCCAACTACGTAATTACTGTAGTTTTTTATCATTCATTTTGATTTTTATTGAGGATAGTTTTTTGAATTATACTACAACTTAGCCCTATTTGGCTGATCACAAATTCTCATTTGTGTGATTGGCATATCCGTGACATGTTTGTGACGGGTCAAATATTACACCTATGGGTAGAAAAAGACCAAGTCATTTGTGATTCTCTAGGCTTGTCTAATCTACCCAAGCGGAAGATACTTGACCCGTTGGAAAATCCGTCACAAGGGACACTTACAATTGTTTGATTATTATTGGCATACGTGACTTATGTAAAATTTGAATAAAAGATGCAGATGAGGACTGAAAATTGAATAGTTAATAGTATACGACCATGCATGGATTATTAAACATATATGAATTTATTAGTAGTACTATTAAAAATAGGATTAATTGATAGGAATACTCTATACTATGAGGGTGCTGCTCAAGATCCTACAAACTTCATTTTAACTACAAATAAAACCAACTATTGGCCCCCTTCACTTTTATTATAATATGTGATCGGTTACTTGCTGAGCAGGTGAATAATTTTCTAGGTCTCCCTAAACCCCTCTTTTTCTCATTTCTCTGTTAACCTCTCACCTTTTATCACAATCAAAGCTCTTTCTCCTCTCCAACAACAACTCCATTGATGATCTAACCTCACCTCCCACCATTTTCTACCACTCACTAACCCCACTCATATAATCACAGCCACTAATGGTCCATCTCACCGAAAACCGACTCACCAATCATATGCAAGCCCGAGCACAACCTCTCTCCACCACGTACCACTTTAAATTGGCCTCACCATAATCACCGATGCCCCCACAAACTCATCTGAATGCACTAGTGAGGCGCGTGAGCATGGCGGAGTCGAGCTTGAGCAGGGGAGCGACAAGTCTAGTGAGAGCTGAGATGGTTGCAGAGGACGCACCTGGTGGTGCACGGTGAAGAGACGGTGGTGCAAAGCCGACGAGAATGGACTCGAACTCCGACAATATTGTGCTAAAATGATATGTATTTAGTTAAATGCTTAGTGTTTGATGGTGAGATGCGCCGGAACTCCGACGAAGGTAAATGAGGAGCATGGAAGTCACCATGGTGGTTGACGGAAAGTGGTTAAGGGAGTTATGGTGGTGGTCCGATTGATGTGGTGTTAATGGTGGGGTTTGATTTAATTTGGTTTAATTGGTTGATTTTTTTTGGTGATGGAAGTTGTGTTGTTTAATTTGTGAATAGGATTATGAATATTTGTTTGATAAAATAGATTTTATGGTTACGGGTGAATTACAATGTTTTCTAGTAAATTACAGTTGAAATGGAAGAGAGATAAAACTTGTAAAAATGGGCAAAGGAAAAGAAGAAGATTGGAGAAGGAAGGAAGAAAGGAGTAATAGAAGAAGATTGAAGACTAAAAGGAAGAAGATGAAGACTAAAGGGAAAAATTTAGGTCACCGAAAAAATGACCTACTAGCATAAGTTAACAAAATGACCAATTCTATTAAAATTGGAGGAGGGCATTAGTTGGTTTTATTGGTAGTTAAAATAAAGTTTGGACTATTTTGAGCAGCACACTCATAGTTCAGATTATTCCTATCAATTAATTCTTACAAATAAGCCGTTATGTTGATATTACAATTATACCTCAACTTTCGATAAATATCCGAATAAGAGGAGTGAATTCTTTGAATTTAAGAGGAGTGAATAAGAGAGGACGGAGGGTAATAGCCGAATTGAGCCATTATAATTTTGTATTTGATATATACAGTTTGTATTCCTTTCTCGATCTTTTTCTGCGCACTTCTGCGGTACACGGGGACGGGGACCACGAAGGGGCGCGCTTGGAAGGACAAGCGTAAAAATACTCATTTGTTGAATCGCCACCAATTTTTATGAGAAATTGGAACCATTCGAATACTTTATGCCATGTCAAGATACAAAGTGGTGACATGAACACGAAGAACTCGTTACCCTTAGCATTCTATGTCTAGAATTACTCTCGTGGATGCCAACGAACACGGATGTTCACAGAGATCTGGAGTAAGGGCTAAGGGTACGTATTAGGAAGCTCTTTAATCGAACACTTAATCTCACCGTCTCGATAGCGGCCTGTACTAATGATTAGGGAAATTGTTTGTATTTGACATGTTATCGATTATATGCTTGCAATAAAACATCCAACATTTTAATCCTAGCATGTGAATTAGATAATGTCAGTGAACATGTAATTAACACTCAATTATGTCGAAATTGGGAATTTAGAATTAATTATATATGAGGGAGAAGCAAAATCATACAATTACAATGATTAAATAAGATTACAATGGATTACAAAGATTACAGGATCCACTTCAGAAATATATTCGAAACGGAGATTTGAAGAAAAGGAAAAGATTTGAAAACTAAAAGTGACAAATTAGGAGCGACATTACGATTAATAGTTAGTTAATTTCGTAATTAAAGCTATGTCAAAGCGAGAATGAAAGTTCAGGGACATAAGTCAACCCAAAAAAGGCGCGGCAATAGCTGCGTCCTCTGGAAGAGGCGCAAGGCTCATTGCGTATGTTCTTGAGCTGAGTTCTGGCTATGAAGTCAGAATCACGAGTAGTTAACGTTCCTTTGTATATTTACGATTGATTATTGACCTATAACTCGAGTAGAAGTGGTTTAACATATTAATTACACTATAATTTGTATCAATAACGAATTCCAGGTTTGATATGAACAAATCGAATCTCTAAGACCCAATTTTGATTTAAAGACGAAAACCTGCAAATATCGAATTATTAGGAATTTAGGTTGAGAACAAAATGTTAGATTTGAAAGATTATGTTAAAATACGGCTATATACGAAGAAAATAAAGGAAAATAAGAAATGGAAGACAAAAAAGAACGAAATCGCAGGAGCCAGAGGAATAAGAAGAAGAGCAGGAGCAGGGCAGCCTCTGGAAGAGGCGCAACAGACGCTGCGACCCTTCGAGGAGGCGCAACTGCTACTGCGTTTCTTCTCGACGTCTGATGACTGCTATTTCTTAAAAAAAAGGTTTTGTAAAAAGGTTTGGAATTTACTTCTGACGTGAATCTTACATTAATTGAGCGGAAAATAAAAAAAAAAACAAATAAAAAAGATAGGATTTACACCCTCAGACTTACATGTTTGAGGAAACGTGATTAACTAAGTTAACGTTTAGTGATTGTTCGACTCGAATGTACGTAGAAAGTGCCCTCGTTTGAGGATTTAAGTTGATTGATTGAATTAGTTGATTGTGTAATGGTCAAGTTGGTCGGTCATGCAACGTGACGGGTACCCAGAATGATCTGAGCTTACGTGGTCGATTGATCAAGCACGTAGGCGTCTAAAGCTTAGAGCAAAGTCTAGAATGCAAAGAGAGAAGAGAAGGGCAGAACACTCACGTGCCAAAAAAGTGAGACCGGAGCTCTCTATTTATACTAGAAAATATGAAGAAATCCCGAAAATATTCTGGAAACAGAGAAAACAGGCTGGAAAAGGGGCGCAGCAAGAACTGCGATCCTCCAAAGGGGCGCAGCACATGCTGCGTTATTTTCCCAGAGGTTCCCTCATGCGGAAGAAAGATTTCCGAGTTTCTATTATGGAATTGCGGTAGATCTATACTTCCTTTTAAAAAGATACGAGATATATTTTATCAAAGAAGATATAATTTGAAGATTTATGGAATAAATATCCAGAATATTCTAGAGTGTGCCGACTTGGCGTTTTAAAACGGTTTATAGAAAATGAAGCGGTTTTCGACCCAGACTCCAAATGAACTCAAATGACTGTCAAAACGACCGTAACGGTGCGTAGATGACGACCAAGGGGTAAACACAAGTGTTTGAGCTATCACCTGACGATAAACTTACGAAGTGTCATAAATCGTTTAGCGTACCAAACATGCGGCCCAATCATCACTATGTGGTTGGCGGAATGTGTAGAAATGAGGTATCTACAGAGGCTCTATCTTGACTGAGGCTAGGTGACGAGCCTAATTTCACGTGTCGTTAAATTCGCTAATTAGCTACGGTCAAATAACAATTTATATCTCCTAAACAAACACAAACTATCTTAAATAAAGGTAGTAAATGGTAAGAATAGGGTCGAACCCAAGAGAAGGTGGGATTAGCTAAATTAACTAATCTAAACTCTTGCTAAAAACCAATTAACAAAATTAATTACTAACTAATTACTCTAATCACTAATTAAGACACAAACTTAAATTAATTACAAACTATGATATTAACAATGACAAAAACGTGTAGGATAACACATATGGAGAAAGTTTGACATGAGAAATTGATTAACAAGCCTAAAATAACCAACAAGTACTTAAAATTCAAATATTCAAATATAGAGAAACTAACTTAGTGTAATTTTCTCAAGTTCCCAACAATTAGCAAAGTAAAGACTATTCCTTTCCTTTCTTCTCTAGTTATCTCATACAAGTTCCTAAGAAATTAGTCAACAAGGATTAAATCAACCAAGGATGACCCTTTACAACCCAATTTACACCCACTAAAACATGAGCCTAAATCAAAGATGCAAGCTTTATGAACAAAACCAAAGAAACAAGCTAGAATCATGTAATAAAACATTAAACCTTGTTCTAACCACACAATAAACCAAATTCCACTCAAAAGATTCCAACTTTAAACCAAAGTTGCAATCTTTCAAGGTTGCTTCAACAATATCAAGACAAATTAACCAAA
Organism: Heliosperma pusillum; assembly: GCA_022085475.1. Classification (NCBI taxonomy): domain Eukaryota; kingdom Viridiplantae; phylum Streptophyta; class Magnoliopsida; order Caryophyllales; family Caryophyllaceae; genus Heliosperma; species Heliosperma pusillum. The sequence continues at coordinate 34,522 of JAIUZE010006078.1, forward strand.
ATTATCTAGACAAAGCAATTGTTAAACAAACAACTTGCTAAGATGGTTAGTCTCAACAATAATTCATTCAACAATGGAAAATAAACATGAGAAAATGGTATTAACTAAAGAAGAAGAGGTTCAAAGAGTCTTACAATGCTAACAGATTAAAACTTGTTCCAATTACACTAAGAAATGGAAGATTAGCTACCCATAATCCAAGAATTACAACACAAAAAATAAGTTCAACTAAAATTACAAGCCAAAATGAAGAACCAAAATGAGAGAATTCTAATGTGGAATGTTATGGAAATTATGGAATGAATGGAATGTAGGAAATGTTTCCTCTCTCTAAAATCTGGTTCTTTTATACCTTTGGTCTGGAAACCTAGGGCCTCCGAGAAATGGGCCTCAAAATGACAAGACGGGAAATGAAGAAACACGTGTCTCAGGCCAGGGCGCTGGCAGCGCCCACGGACGCTGGCAGCATTTCACACTGCCAGTTTTTCTCTTGGTTGCACGCCTTGACTTTCGTTGACCCCTTTGAATGCTAGTCTTGCCTTGACTTCCATTGACCCTTTGGACTTGCTTTTCTTGCATTGATAAATTGCTCCTAGCTCACTCCAATTGTCGGGTTTGGTCTCGGGTTTGACTTTGATATTGACTTTAGTTGACTTCCGGGCTTGACTCTAAAACTTGGCTAAAAATTACAAAATAACAACATAACTACAAGGACTAAGGTTAGCATAAAATGATGCTAACGACCCGTAAAAAGTACATTAAACGGACCTAACAAACTCTACTAAACACGACACATTTTGGTGTTGTCACTAGGACAAGGCGAAAGCCAAAGTATAGCCACCAGGTCAATCGAAGATTACAACCAGACGACTATGGCGATGCGAGGCGGCTCAAAGGGTCTAAACCAAGGACCTGTCGTCGGGGAACATTTTAAAGTCTGTCGACCAACGGGGAGGGTCATTTAAAGTCCATTAGACTACGTATAAAAGCTCGCCGGCCATAAGAAGGAGTCATACCTGAGGCATCTTCTTATTTGGAATGAGGTGCGCTGTAAGGCTCACCAGCCGTTGAGAAGACATCATATGTGAGATTCTGCATGTCTCTGTCCTTAGACGAACCCTCATTGGGGGAACATATATTGAAAGAAATATGCGAAATACTGTTGCACTTGGATATACGAAAGACTCTGTCAGGATCGAATCATTCCGGGGACATCCGCTCGGTAGTGGCGAACAACATCCTGATGATAAAAGACGGGCCCACGGATTGTATATCGGAAAGGGGGTCCTTGCTAAGATGACAACATCATGTGATGGTTTGGAAGCTTGGCAAAGCGCGGGTCTTGGAAAGGAACCAATCACGTGAAATAAGATGTTGGAGAAGAGGTGCACAAGATTTGGGCCCACAAATAACAATTTTGTAACGAATTTTCAAATTAAAGAGAAATCACGCTGGGGAATAAGCGCAGCATGAGCCGCGATCTTTGGAAGGGGCGCAACAAGTGCTGCGTCATCTCCAGGGTTTGTCCCGGTCCGAGTAAAAATGCGACAGAGGTAGGAGGAGAGGAGGTTGATCGGCTTGAACCTACCTGCAGGGGCGGCTAGCGTTCCTGGGTTGGTTCGAAGCTCTTACGTTAGGGACTACTTTGCGGGTAGGACCTCGGCGAGAGTGAGGATAGGTGGGTAGATGGTGCCTTCCTTCTCCTTGTACAACTGAGCAGAGAGCTCGCCTCTGGTTGTGGTGGTTCTAGTTTCGATTTGCTTCGGAGACAAGGGGGAGAGGCTGTTGACGAAGCTTATTCCCTTCCTGTCTGACTTGATTAGCCTAGGTCGGTGGGACTAGATTACTCCTGGCTTTGCGGTCCTCACCAGCTATATGAGGGCCATGGTTCGACCGAAGCTGTTGGAGAAGAGGACTTCTCCAGCTACTGTTGGTCCCAGGCTATGGTTAGAGGTATGAACCTTCCTTTTTGCATTCATTGAAGGATTGATAATTTATTTTGCATTGATTGAAAGATCAATATTTCATTTTGCATTATTACTTAATGATCAATACTTCATATTGAAAGATCAATACTTTATTTCATATTGTTATTTAGATGATCATTTCTCATATTGAAAGATCAATACTTTCATTATCGTTATAAAAAGATCAATATTTCATATCATCGTTATCGAACGATCATTTCTCATATCATTATTATTGAAAGATCAATATTTTATATTGAAAGATCAATACTTTCATTTCATATGCATTGAAAGATCATTATCTCGTTTGCAGGCGTGGGTGTACTCCTACTTTCCGGGCTTCGCGCCTAAGAGGATGGAGCCGGAGCCGAGAGTGTACCCAGTCGTGAGGGACTGGGTGGTGTGTCGCAGGAAAAGCTAGCGTTCTTCCTACGATGTTGGAGCACGTAAGTACCTCTGATTCTTTCTTTTCCGTCGTTTATTTGGAAATGGACATGAGGGTGACCCCCTTATCTCATTACCTAGAGTTGATCGTAGGAATGACCCCTTTGTTTCTTCATTTTACTGGGTTCCCGACCTTGGGAGGACTGCCCGGACGCTCCGGCTTTCGTGGCCGAGGTCATGCGTCCTATGAGCTCGAGTTGGTTGTTGCTGAGGACGTCCATGGGACCTGTGTGGTACCTGGGCGAGCATTTGACTCGGCAGTGCTCTCGTGACACCTTCACGGTCCTCATCGATCCTTCAGGGTCGATGTTTAGGGAGCCTTCTAACGCCGAGAGAGAGGCTGACTTGGCTGGCGCGAGTGGGGATACCCTCCTTCTTCTTGGCGAGGAGTACTCTGAGTTCGTTGACGAAGACTGGTGTACTGGCCGATCGTGGTAAGCATAGCTTGTTTTTTTTTGAATTGATTTTGAGAAGTGACGAACGATCGTTAGTTAAAGTGCCATTTGATCTTTGCAGGAGATCGAGGTGGCAGGTGTCGAGCTCCCCAGCTTACCCCGAGGTGCTGGAGTACACCGACGCGGCCGGCTCCGCGACTTTAGCGAGGCGGTGATCGACGCTGGCTTAGAGGAGTGGCAGCACCTAGTTAGGAGGGTAAGCTTCTAACTTTGGTTATCTTCATTATTTTAATTGCATAGGAATGCATTTGATTTGACCCTTATTTACATTTGAATACAGGTGGCACCGTCTCGGCACGTAGCGTTGAGGAGGGTGCCTAACCGACTACGGTCTACGGCCATCGAGGCGCTCTTAGGTGGCCGGGATTGACAGGTATGAACCTCTCATTCCCTTCCCATCTTATTGTATCTTCTTGTATTTTGAAATGAAATGATTGAAATTAGGCATTTCTTCACAGAGAGACTTAGAGCGGGAGTTGGCGGAGTCCCAAGAGGAGACGACTCGTCTGTTGAGGGAGCTGGAGGCCAGGGACGCTGAGTTCGCCGCTCTTAAGGCGACTGTAGCCAAGATGGACGACGATGAGGATTAGTTGTCTTTTGTTTTGCTGTTGATTTGTACATTTTGACTCGTTTTTGGACATTTTGGATTTTGACTTTGTCTCGAGCGAGAGCCCCCAGTTAGATGTACATGCCTCCTTTTGATTGTATATGATGGCCTGAGTGCCTTTGTTGTTGGGTGTTTTTCTGTTCCTACAGGTTAGTCTAAAAACAAGTTTGGTAGACGACGATTTCTGCCGTCATGCTGCCGAAATTTATATAGAATTTACATAATTTACATGTAGCTTATTTGTGGCCTAAACTGGCGCAAAAAGAAAAAAGAGTGCCCGAAAATGGCAAAATATTGCAAAACGCGAAAATGACCGGATAGTTGGGAGTGCTACCACCTAAAAAAAAGAAATTAAAAGAAATGTATAAGTGTAAAAAACCGTAGAAAATGCCCATAAATGAGCAAAATGACGACCGGACAGTAGGGAGGGCTATCCCCTAAAAAAAGAAATTAAAAGAAATGTATAAGTGTGGAAAGAATGGAAAGAAAGAGGAGTGAAATGATTCACCTAAAATAAGAAAATGAAAGAAAATGAATAAGTGTGCACATTTGGCGGCAATGTCGACTTCCGTCTAGAAAAACGAACCCGACAAGGATTAGGAAATCCAAGATCTGGTAATTCGACGTATTACCAAATCCACATCCTACAGGAATAAGAAATTATAGCCGAACGTAAATTAGGAAAGATCCAAAGCTGGAAATCATGACAAGAAACCTGGGGAAGAGGGGCAACAAGAGATGCGACTCTTCGAAAGGGCGCAGCTCCAGCTGCGTCATTTCCTGGTTTAGTCAGTCCTCTGCTGAAATTAGGAAAGAGTGAATAGCATAAATAGAAACCCAGGGGAAGCTTTTATTCACGCAATTCTTCTTCTATCTTCCGTCTATCAAACAAAAGCTCTCTAATCCTAAAAAAATCTTTCAAAATTATGGATGCCTTTGAAAACCGTCTCAAAGAGTGGATGAATGAGTTTACAAATTTTGAGAAACATAATATATGTACTTTCAATATAGGATCGATCTTGAGTCTAAAATTGGTGAAGGTTGTGAGGCCTTTCTTGGATGCCTGTCTTGAGTATTGGGACTCGGATTTGCACGTGTTTGCCTTTCCTGGAGGCGCTATTTGTCCCTTTCCTGAAGAAATAGCTGCCATTGGAGGATGGAATCCGGAAGATGTACCAATTATACCCCTTAGCTCCCAAGGATAAAAGAATAAATTCAGGGACTTTCTTGGATTGACCAAGGCTGAGGTAGACCGTTATGTGACCTCAAAAGGTATTCGACATTTGTATGTATGACTTCGTCGGTCGATTTATAAATAGGGAGGACCCTTCTATATTATATGTTGCGAGACGTCGGGCCTTTGGATTTTGCCTACTTCATTGCTATATCTTTCAAGGCCATGTTGATAAGAAGATGAGAGGGGATCCTCTTTTCTTGAGCCTAGTAGAACAAATGGAGCTGCAAAAGGGCCCAACATGCCTTTGCTTAGGAGAGATCATTCTTGGCTTGGATAACAGAAAGGCGAACCGAGAGTTTCCGTATCTGGGAAGTCCCATTATTTTGCAGGTAAGAACCTTTCTCTCTTTTGTATCTCAACTGTTTGTCTCTTTTCTTGGCTTGGATAACAACATGCGTTTTTTTTTTTTGCTACATATATGGCTGATGGAACGGCTGCGGTTGAGCGAGCCCCCAGGTAATGTGCCAGGATATCGTGCTTGATCAATAACTATGAGAACCAGGCTCTACATGGTGGACTTCACCCGGATACGCGACTACTGGGAAAATAAGTTGAAGAGTGAAGGTGGCCCGTTGATTTGATGGATCGTGCCATGGTGGCATCTCAGGTCAGTCACTGGAGTATCATCTCTGGACCCGACTCGGTCAGTTCGCATTTTTGGCTTGGAATTTATGATATGTTTATTTCCGGAGAGATTGTTGAGGCAAGTGGGCATTAAACAGAGGATCCTAAGATTTGATACCGTTCCCCAGACTGCCTTGGCACATACTGTAGAGGCTTGTTGAGAATGGGCCACTAGGTGGGCGCAGATAAACATGTGGTTGATACCCGTTCCGGTTGGCTCTTTATGGGAATCTGGCTCATACTTGCAATGGAGAAAGGCTAGTACCCGAAAAACGTGAGAAGCCGAGGAAACACGAGCCTGCACATTACTAGATCCGCAAGGTGGCTAAGGAGAACCAAAAGTATCTGACTGAAGAGGAAGAAGAAGCCGTATCCCTAGTTGTTCGTCCAACGAAGAAACCGAAGACAACTGCCGTGAAGGTGGTGGTAGATAGAAATGGTAAGGCTAGACTACGAGAAAGACCCTTGGTGATTAGGTCCGAGATAGCACAAGAGTGCCTGGCTTGTGGTCGAGACAAGAAGAATGACAAAGGTGACAAAGGCAAGGGGAAGATGGAAGAATAGCCTTAGTCACATAATATTATTTATTATTATTTAAATTGTAATAAATGGCGGGGTTTTTAGAATCCTAGCTTAGTTTTAATTCAATATTTATTTTATGTATGTGGCGTATTACTATTATTTATGGAGTAATGAATAAAAGATGAAGTTAGTTAAAAAACTGATAAGATTTTCCTTTATTATTCTTATCGAATTTCAAATGCAAACGCAGATGCCCTTCTATTTACATTTTAAAATAATGACAAGTTGAATCCCGTGAAGGATTGCCTACATATTCATTGAAAAAAAGAAATCAAACCTTGTGCGTAGTTCAAAAAAATGTAAAAGAATAATCGTTCGAAGCAAGAGCTTGTCATGAACTTAGAAAAAGGTAGCATGTGCTTTTTAATTACTCCTAAAAGAAGTACAATTCAGTTTATTTGATGACATGAGGATATCCAAATGTCAAAATGCAAGAGCATAGCGACATTATCTTTAACTGGCCAAGGGCCGTTTTTATTTTGTGTGGCACGAGCGACATGTGGGTTACGCGAGGCGCGTTTTTTACCTATGCTAAGGGTAGTACCGTTTTAATTGGTCTAGGTTGGTAGGGTTAGCTAATTCGTTCCAATCTAAGTCTGCGATTCTAACTGCACCCCATGAGAGTATGGATTTGACTAGGAAAGGTCCAGCCCAGTTAGGTTTGAACTTTCCTCGTGGATCAACAGGTAGGAGAGCTCTGACTGATTTGAGCACCAAATCCCCTTATTTGATGTTCCTGGACTTAACCCGTTTATTAAAGGCTCGTTTGATACGTGCGTAATATGTCTGTACATTATGTAATGCGCGCAGCCTTCGCTCGTCCAAGAGTACAAGTTTATCATATCTATCTTTCTTCCAATCAACTTCCGGAATTTGACTTTCCAAAAGAATACGTAGAGATAGGATTTCCAGCTTTACTGGTTGTACAACTTCCATCCTGTAAGTCAAATAGAAGGGAGTGGCCCCAGTGGGTGTCCTAACTGGGGTGCGATAGCCCCATAATTCGAAGGGTATTTTGCTTGGCCAATCGCGGTAATTGTCGATCATTTTCTTGAGGATTGTGACGACATTCTTATTAGGTGCCTCTACCGCGCCATTAGTCCAAGGTTTGTAAGGCGAGGAATGATGATGCTTGATCTTATATTTGGCTAGCAATTGCTCAGTCTCAGCCTGGAAATGTGATCCTTTATCACTAATTATTTCATGTGGACAACCATATCGATAGATGATATTGGTTTGTATGAACTTTGCCACATTTTTAGCGTTGAGACTAGTGTAGGATGATACTTCGACCCATTTAGTGAAATAATTGATAGTTACCAAAATGAAACAGTGACATCCTGTTCCGGCTAGGGTGATCTTCCAAATGATGTTGATTCCCCAAGCAGATTGTATTAAGTACGTCAGATAATGCCATAATTGCCAGATCTTGCCAAACGTCCGTTGAGAATGGGTTTCTCGAAGAGGTATTTGATGGGGTTCATTTTAGAGTACACCTTGACAGAGTAGCTAAACATGTAGTGGCGTAGCTTCTTTGTTGCCCACACAAGAGCGAGGCATGTCTTTTTGAGAGGTGTGTAGTTACACTTAGGGGTGGGCACCGGTCCAAAACCGGACCGGACCGGACCGGAACCGGTTTGGACCGGAACCGGAATTGATAAAAAATCGGGACCGGGACCGGACCGGATTACAAAAATTCCGGTCCGGGACCGGACCGGAAAAATTCCGGTCCAAGACCGGACCGGACCGGTTGGACCGGAATTTAGACTATATACCCACTTTTTTCTAATTCCGGTCCAATGGACCGGATTGGACCGGTTAGACCGGAATAAAATAAAATTTATAGAAAAAAAATCAAATATTAATAATTCCGATCTTTCCGGTCCAATCCGGTCCGGACCGGAAAATACCGGTTCGAGACCGGACCGGACCGGAAACCGGAATCTTAAAAAATGATGGACCGGAGACCGGTCCGGATTTTTTTTTTCTGGTTCCGGTCCAGTTGATTCCGGTCCGACCGGTCCATTTTTCTGGTTCGGACCGGATTTTGCCCACCCCTAGTTACACTCATATTCTACGAAATTCTTACCAAGGTAGAAGATAGCTCTTTCTTCTTCTCCAACGGTCTGCGCAAGCATAGCCCCATGGCTGTTTTTGTGACTGTGAGATATAAACCAAGAGGTTGATCTCGTTGTGGAGGCATTAACACTGGTGGCTTAGCCAATATCTCCTTAATCTTGTCAAATGCTTTTTGCAGTCGTCATCTAATATGGTATGATCTGTTTTCTTAAGCTTTTTGAAAATAGGTTCGCAGATCATAGTGAGTTTGCCCATGAATCCTCTAACATCCTTCTCTGTTTGGGGCCGCGACATTTCGATTAAGGCTTTGATCTTGGATGGATCAATTTCTATTCCTCTCTGGCTGACAACATATCCCTGAAGTTTGCATGATGTTACTCCAAATGCACATTTCTAAGGATTGAGTCTCATGTTGTATTTTCGCAATCTAAGGAAGAATTTGCGAAGGTTGTCGATGTGTCCCTTCCTGTCCTTAGACTTGACAATCATACCATCTACGTACATCTCTACTTCTTTATGCATCATATCAGGTAACAACGTAGTCGCGGTGCGTTGATATGTAGCTCCGGCATTATTTAGCCCAAATGGCGTAACCTTGTAGCAATATGGGCCCCATTGAGTGACGAAAGTTGTCTTATGCGTATCTTCCTTGGCCATTTTGATCTGATTATACCCGGCATACCCATCCATGAAGAATAACAACGCGTGATCTACTGTATTATCTACCAATATGTCGATATGTGGTAAAGGGAAATCGTCCTTGAGGCTTGCTTTGTTCAAGTCTCTGAAATCAACCCAAACTCGGATTCGCCCATCCTTTTTGGGTACAGGGACTATGTTAGCCACCCAGTCAGAATACTCGGAAACTTTGGTGAACCCGACTTTGAATTGCTTATCGACTTCTTCTTTGATCTGAAGAACCCATTCAGACCTCATCTGACGAAGCTTCTGCTTTACAGGTTTGAAACCTGGTTTGATTGGAATCCGGTGCTCTGCAATATCTCTGTCGATCCCTATCATGTCCTTGTAAGACCAGGCAAAAATGTCTTTGAACTCGTGTTGGAGGTCGACAGAATTGGCCCTTTCGGTCGGTTTTAAAGTCGTCCATATCCTACGTTCTTGGGGTTTTAGTTCGGTCCCTACGTTGATGGGTTTGGTATTTTCTATAACTGGTGCCCCTTCCCCCTCCTGTTGTATTTCTTTAATTATATAGGGAGGTAATTCGATTGAGTATGGGTCAGGATCATCCTCATTGTCATCGTAAATAGAATTGCATTCAGAAAAACACAAGGAGTAAGCAGAATCCGATTTATTCATATTAAATTTTAAAAATAGCTGAAACAAAGAGGCCATCTGTTCAGTAATCAGTGGCGGCAGGGGAACAGCTGCTGGGACATTCCTCAAACTGTTGTTATTATTCGATGATATGCTAGGAGAAACAAAGGGATGAGGGGTGACGACATGAAGAGACTCTCTAGGAACTTCGCTAGACTCAGACTTAGACTCTGACTCGAATTCGTTGTCTTTTGGTTCCCCTTTGAACATCTATCCTTCTCATGTAGTGACCTTGGAGAGATTTCCTTGATTGTTAATCCACTTGATCGACTTTCTCAATCCTTTTGGCTGACTTGAGCCAGCGTCGGTGATCAATGTTGTAGGGTTGAAATGATCGTCCTGAAGTATCATGGTAATAATCTCATCCTGTGAAGCTCTGACAAATCGATCTTCCCCAAACAAAAGACTAACAATTTGCTCGTCTAAACAAGGTGTTTGAAGAGTTTTGACGGTAGCTACCGTTTCTGAGGGGATAAAGTAGAAATCGTGGAAGACCTCGATTCTAGCTAATTGTATTCCCTTATAGTGCCAAGATTCGGGAAATCCGTGAAAGTATTCTTGACTCCCTTCTCTAACGAATTATTCATTCAGAGTAGGGAGATAAGGTCGCATCTGGATTCCTTTATCTGTACGATTTTGGACTTGAGTAAGCATTTCTAGGGTTTCTTCCTTCGTGGGTTTGTACCACAATCCTAATGTATCTTTCCAGAATTCCCCTCTTTGTAGTACTCTTCCTGATGGGGTTCAATGGCATTTCTGGGAAGTATCCCTGGGAATTGAGTATGTGGTTGACCACTAAGTTGGAGTATGGGTTGAAGTATAGAGGTGCCAATTCACTCTCTACGAGATTTATGCTCTGAAATCCTCCAAGCTCCTATATTGGATTTGTGACTACTTGGTTGCTGGACATTTTCACTATTACAGCCTTGATAGGTGACGAAGTGATCTCAATATTTGCCATCTAGAGGAATTTTGATTTTCTGGTGCAAGGTGCATGTTAACGCTTTAGAAGCGTGAATCCAAGGCCTCCCTAGAAGTATATTAAAAGATGCTTTGATGTCCACAATATGGAAGTTAACCTTTTGCTCAATTGGCCTAGTGGCTATAATGAGGTTGGCTAGCCCTACTACCTTACGCTGTGTTCCATCATACGCTCGAACACCTTGGATGGTAGGAGCTCAATCTGACTCTTTCATGCCCAACTTATGTGCTGTTTTTAGTGGTATGACGTTGACTGCGGAGCCATCGTCTACCAAAGTCATTGGTACGTTCTTCTTTAGGCATGTGATTGTTATATATAGAGCGAGATTGTGACTGGCGCCGAAAGGAGGCAAATCCTCATCTGAAAAAGTAACTGGGTTACTTAGCTGATTTGAGTCTTGGAGGACCAAGTTGACTACCCCGTCAGGTGTAGAGTCGTGCGCTACATTCAACTTTGCCAATGCTTGTAATAAAGCTTGGCGATGGGGAAATGAACTCGCAACTAACTGCCAGACTGAAAGATCAGCCTTTGTCTTCCGTAGTTGTTTCAGTAGATGGTCAGTAGATGTATTTTTGCCATCATTTGAGGTGACGACATTGGTGTTAGTAACTTGACCATTAATGGTAGGACGATTCTGAGAGATATTTTGATAAGGACGCCCCAAACGAGTAAGATAGTTTATATCTTGATCTTCGCTAGCCTTGACTATATCTTCACTATCTTTAACTATATAATGTTTTGTGAGGTATTCATCCTCATCGTCATCGGCCCATACTCCGTTGACGGTATTGAGTTCTCTCAATCTGATGATTTCGGCTTCCAAAGTGATTATTCGCTCGACTAGATTATCACCTGTTGTAATTACCTCTTGCATCGTAGACACTTGAGATAGAAATGGAACTCGTTGTACGCTTTCCAAGGGCGGGGCGCAGCGCCTGGAATGCGTAAGGATTCTACAATGATTTCAAGCTCTGAAACTTGCCTACTTACACTCTTAGTGTTGGAGCCAGTGTCCTCCACAGTTAGTGCAATAACATAAATAAATCTCTGTAGGTTCACAGGGTATACTTTGTATAATAATCAGTTGATTAACGTTTATCAATAACGGTTGGCTCGCTAGAAGTTTGACGTTATTGTCATTTTATTATGGCGGTGATCAACTGGTCCCTATAAGTCACACCTATAGGATGTGTCTGAGAGATGTGATTATATGAATAATATAGTCATATTGATGCCTTATACGACTAAAAGGTTAGTCGATGTATTTGACTAAAAGGTTAGTAAAAAATGATGATGATAGACGGATTAAACTGTTAATTCGTAAATTGAATATAAACTGTTATATTTAATTAATGTAAATAATGTTAGCTTAAACGAACTAATTAGTTAATTCGTGATTAAATATAAACCGTTATATTTAATTAAGCAAATGTATTACTCGTTATAATTATTGTAAATATTGTCAGACATGTATTAATAAATCGATTGCAAAAGGTTGAGTGGACTTATTAATAAGATGACGATATTAGTGACGATAATTATAATAATACAATGGATGTTATTTACTAGGTGTGACCGAAAAATATGAAGCAATAAATGGATATATCTACTCGGTCCAAATGGGTTTGGAAAGAATCCTAATTGCAATTTCTTATTTTAGGAAAACCTAGCTAGTATGATTAGGTGAGAATAAAAAGAAAAATACCTAGGTTTTTGGTGGTGTGTGACGGCACAAACACAAAAACACTAGGGTGATTTTTCTCTCAATTTTTCTCTCTAGATCTATCATCAAACCTCACATAAAATTAGCGGTAATTTTGTATAACCGTTCTAGCACGATTAAGGCATATCAAGGAGCATTTTGGGTGCAACTAGTAGGGGTGGCAATCGGGTCAGTCGGGTCGGGTTTGGGTCGGGTCATATCGGTTTCGGGTCGTATCGGTTCGGGTCGTATCGGGTCAGACAACCCTTTCGGGTCGGGTCGGGTCGGGTTCAGGTCGTTATCGGGTCGGGTCATGTTCGGGTCAAATGATACATCGGGTCGGGTCGGGTTTGGGACGGGTCGTAATCAGGTCCGGTTATTTTTTCGCAATACTTCAATATTTTTCCATTAAATCTAGTTTTAAATTATTATTTGGTTTAATTAATTCATTATTAAGTCAAATATATCAATTTAAACAATAAATCACTTTCATTTTGATAATTATTAAGGTTAATAATTGTCAGGGCGTCAATTTAATCGGGTCAATATCGGGTCGGGTCAATGTCGGGTCGGGTCTGGGTCGGGTTCGGGTCATCATCGGGTTACGGGTCGTCATCGGGTCGGGTCGGGTCGGTTTCGGGTTGCAATATTCTCGGGTCGGGTCGGGTCGGTTTTGCTCGGGTTTCGGGTCGGGTCACTCGGGTCGGGTCAGACTTGCCAGCTCTAGCAACTAGTAGGAAATATCATACTTTTGATATTGTTCTTAGGCCAATTTGCAAGGACCAAAGGTTGATTTTTATCTCTTATTCATATTGTTATTTTCATATATGACTCGTTATTTCGTATCTTATAATTTTGTTATAATCCTGAAATTTAGAGGAGAAATATACGGATATTTTCCCACAAGTGGTATCAGAGCATAAGGCTACAAAATTATATTTTATGAATTTCATATTATGGATTTTGCATCTTGTTTTGCGTCGAAAATAATTTTTTTACACGGACTGTTTTTTTTTTTTCGTGTGTGCCGTGTGGTTTAAATTTTTTTTCCGCCTTCGATTTTGGTTGTTCTTGTTCCATTTGATTTTTCATATTGGTGTTTTAATCGGTTAGAATAATCATATGAAAAAATTTGTAGATGTTTGATTTAATAAAGATTAAATTAAAACGTAAATGGATTCGTTTTGTTGATGAGATTAAAAATTTGTTTTTGCTATATAGTTTTTAGCATATACGATTGATCTTGTTTCATTAATTAATATGCTAATCTTGTTCTAATAGCAACCATAAACGATTTCTATTCATCAAAGTTTTTTTTTGTGTTATTTGAACAGAGAAAAAAAAAATTTGTTTTTCCTGGCTGTGAACAGTACCCGTACCGGAAAAAAAAAAATTTCTGCTGTTTTGTGCGGCTGCTGCTGCTGTTTTCGAAAAAAAAAAAATTTTGTTTTTCCTGGCTGTGAACAGTACCCGTACCGGAAAAAATAATATAATTTTTTTTCGTTTGTTGTGAATCGGTTCACAATTATATGATACCTAATTATTTTAAGGGTAATGATAAATACAACCCACTGGGTTGTATTTAAGAGCCTAAAAGAGGAAATAAAAGCTTATATTTAATATTAATGGCACCGATATACGCGTAATTTTGTCAAACATACCTAATTTATTTCCACTTTAAGTAATTCATTTAATACTTAAATACAACCCAGTGGGTTGTATTTATCATTACCCTTATTTTAAAGCGGTTTAAAATAATGTTAAAGTTGGATTTGTTTGATACGAATTTTGTGACTTATTACGGAATAATCACATAATTTAATCAGTTTAAAAGGTGGTTTGGATAAATTACTCTACATAATTACGGAATTATGTCTTGAATGAATAATTTATTTAGTTGATGCATTTTATTTATGTTGTTTGAATGAATGAATGATTTTATTTACGTATTTTTGCAATTGGTTTAAAATGTAATACCTAGTGTGGCCTTAGTTAATCATGTTTTCGTAATGATGGAAACATGGTTTGGATGTATTTTTGAGATCTCGTATCTTTTTCTTTTAATTATGTTTTGGGAATTAGAATGTAAATAGGTTTACTTTTGTAATTTTTGAAATGTAATTTTAAGAAGACTAGAGACGGAGATCGGATGCTCACTCCCGCTACATGGACCAAGATGGAACATCAAGTCAAGCTTCTCGGGTCCATAAGGATGGATTCCAAACTTGTATTTACTGTTCATTTTGGTAGATAGGCCACACTAGGACCGTTGTAATAGTTTACGTATTTTCTCGCTTTCATTCTCTTTCACATGATAGATAATTGCATCATATTCCGCCTAAACCAAATCACCTAAAATGCATGAAAAATGTTTCATATAGTTTGAATATTTAATCATGGACATACAGATGTCACTCGCTTTTAGGGCCATCACCTTAGTTCAAATCATTCTCGAGTTGCTAGACATTCGTTCACTTAAAATAAATTAAAGTTAAGATGATGGGACCTTCCCCTATAACTAAAATTGAGACCCTTCTTCGTCGGAAGTTATAATATGACCCCTTCTACGTTGGGTAAGTAGTGAGTGTTGACCTATTTGTATCTCAACATTATAGTACGAGTAATATCTCGTGATTATGATGGATTAAAGATAGAATTTACAGAAATTTGTCGACCAGGAATTCTAAAAGTAGAATTAGCCAAGAGGTTGGCTTATCAATTTACAGAAATTGAGTCTTGGGATCATTTATATAATTCTTGAGGGAGGTCAATTGTATAAATGCACGAGTCATCGCATTAAACAGTTTTTCATTAGACTCAAAATTAAAACGATGAATACTTATCATATTTATTTTCTTTTTCACAGTTTTTGAATTCGTTATATACAGATATAACTGCTAATAACAAATGGCTGGCCATACTGATGACCCAATGCCAAGTGCCACGCTCGGACGTGAGTCCTGGCTTAAGATTTTCATGGACAATATGAATCAGTCAACGCGACTGAAGAATAACGGGTCCAACTTTGCGGACTGGGAGGCGGCATTACGGAATGCTGCCATTGCTGACGGTAAGCTCAAGTACTTGACTGAGCCACTACCGCCCAACCCAGGCCCCAATGCAGGAGCCAATGAATCACTTGCTTATAGTGATTTCATGATGGAGGCGGGTGCGATAAAGAACGTACTCATCTTTTCAATGGAATCAAATTTGCAAAGGCGATTCATTGCCCATGGTGCGAATAAGATTTTCACCACACTCTCTAACGAGTTCTCGAAAGCTCCGAGGATCGTTAGCTATGAGCATACATGTCGCTTCTTTGAGGCAAAACTCCAGAAGGGCCAAGCGGTTAGCCCACACATTCTTGATATGATTGAGAATGTCGAGAAACTGGAGGCACTTGGTTGCAAAATCGATGAGAAGATCGTCATTGACCGCGTTCTCCATTCACTTCATGATGGTTTTTCCCTTTTCAGGGCAAATTACTATATGAATGATATGAAGAAGAGTCTTCATCAGCTCCACTCACTCCTCGTACAGACAGAGAGTGATCTGAAATTGAGTGGGAGTTTGAAACAGGACGTTCTCATGATTGCCAACAAGGGCAAAGGTAAGGGCAAGGCTAAGGCCAACCTAGCTGTAGGGAAGCCAAAATTCAAAAAGCCAGGGCAAGGCAAGAGTGGGCCTGGTGAGACTAGCGGTAGCTCACAAGGCAAGACAAAGAGCGATGAAGGTAACATGGAGTGCCACCATTGCCACAAGTTTGGGCATTGGAGGAGGAACTGCCTCGTGTACCGTGAGGACATAAAGCAGGCCGCGTCTCTCCTGTTGGTATGTCTTCTTCTTTTATTCATATGATTGAGATCAACCATGCAAGTTTCGGAACTTGGGTACTAGATACTGGTTGTGGTTCTCATCTGTGCAATCATTTGCAGGGCCTAAGAAACATCACAACTCTCGCAAGGGGTGATGTGGACCTGCGAGTGGGGAATGGAGCAAGAGTAGCTGCCGTTTCATTGGGAACATATGTAATCCAACTCCCGAGTGGATTTGAGTTATTTCTGAATAACTGTTACTATGTACCTAGTTTATCTAAAAACATTATTTCAGTTTCCGTACTTGATAAGGACGGCTTTTCGTTTGTAATAAAGGATAATAGCTGTATTTTCTCTTTAAACGAAATGATTTATGGTAAAGCAGTTTCCATGAATGGGATTTTTGTTTTAGATCAAACCACAGATATTAATGCATGTGAAAGTCGTAAGAAGCAAAGGTTTGGTGACAAGATCAAACCTATCGATGGCAATGGCCGTATGGGACGCCATAAATGAAAAACGCGTGAAGCAGCTCATTGCAATTGACTATCTCTCCATTTGACTATGAATTTTTGGAACGTGTGAAATCCTGTCTCATAGGCAAATGACTCGAATTTCCTTCAAAGGTGTTGGAATGCGCGCTGCGACCTATTAGGACTCCATAATACTGATGTGTGTGGACCTATGTCATCAACGTTCGAGATGGCTATAGATATTTTATTCACTTTTCACGGACGATTTTGAGTAGATATGGATATGTCTACTTAATGAGCATAAAATGAGTCCTTTGACAAGGTTTTTAAGGATCCACTAATAAGGTTGAAACCACTTGATAGAAATTAAAGCCCTACGGTCAGATCTTGTGGCGATATCTTTCGATGCCAGTTTGATCAACACCTCAAAGACTGTGGTGTAGTACTACAGTTAACTCCACCTGGAACACCACAATTGAATGGTGTGTCCGAACGGAGAAATCGAACATTACTTGATATGGTTCGATCCATGATGAGTCACACGGTTGTACCTGACTCATTGTGGGATTATGCTCTTTTGTCAGCTGCTTTAATACTTAACCGAAGTCCATCTAAAGCTGTAGACAAGACTCCATATGAATTATGGAAGGGAACGGTCCCCAACTTGTCCTTTATTCGGGTATGGGGTTGTGAGGCTTATGTCAAGTGGAGACCTGACGATAAGCTCGGCCCGCGATCGGTCAAGACATACTTTATTGGTTATCCAAAAGGGATGTTTGGTCATTACTTCTATTCGCCTACCGAACATCGAGTTTTTGTTGCGGCTAGTGCGACGTTCTTAAAGAAAGAGTTTCTCGAGAATAGGACAAGTAATAGAACCTTCGATCTATCGGAGATTCAAGAACCAACAACCGAGGAATCAATGGAGGAAACCGTTCCTTCATCATCGGCTGCGGTCAATATTCCTTTGGAACCTAGGAGGTCAGGTAGACACTCTATTCCTCCAGACAGATACATTGGTATGGTCGAGGAGAATGAGGGAGACGTTTTACTCCTAGAGAGTGACGAACCCGCTACCTATAAAGGTGCCATGACATGTTCCGACTCTAAGCTATGGCATGACGCCATGCAATCCGAGATGTACTCTATGTATGAGAATGACGTATGGGATCTGGTTGACTTACCTGATAAGGTTCGGCCTCTTCAGTGCAAATGGCTTTACAAAATAAACCATTCTGTAGAAAGACAACCAGATACCTACAAGGCACGACTAGTGGCAAAGGGTTTCACTCAAGTGCAAGGATTGCACTATGATGAAATTTTAGCACCCTTAGTTATGCTGCATTCCATTCGGATAATCTTAGCGATTGCCGCTTTTCATGACTATAAAATTTGGCAGATGGATGTGAAAACCGCCTTCTTAAACGGTTATTTGGAGGAGGAGTTGTACATAGTACAACCCGAAGGTTTCATTGATCCTAAAAATCCTAAGAAGGTATGCAAGCTTAAGCGTTCCATCTATGGACTTAGCAGGCTTCTCGCATTTGGCATCATCGTTTCGGACCAGGGGGGATCAAGAGAGGATTTACTCTATCGGTCGAGGACCATGCTTATATTCAAGTCGATGGGAGCAAGATTGTCTTCCTAATATTGTATGTTTGACTACATACTCCTTGATTGGGAATGACATACTTCTCTACTTCGGTAAAGTTTGTTAAAGAACCACTTCCAGATAACGATCTGG
>JAIUZE010006079.1:0-63878 GCA_022085475.1 Heliosperma pusillum
CTTGCTTCATTACTTATTGTTGCATTGTAACTCCTTGTGTAAACAATGAGTCTTCCTTGCTTCATTACCATTGTTGCATTGTAACTCCTTGTGTGAACAATGAGTCTTCTTTTCTTCATTACTCATTGTTTGCATTGTAACTCCTTGTGTGAACAATGAGTCTTCCTTGCTTCATTACCCATAGTTACATTGTAACTCGTTGTGTGAACAATGAGTCTTCGTTGCTTCAATAGCCCCTGTTTGTATTGTAACTCCTTGTGTGAACAATGAGTCTTCCTTGCTTCATTACCCATTGTTTGCATTGTAACTGCAGTGATATTATAGGGGTGTGTTAGGAATTGGACCCTAGACTCCTATTTAGCACTGGATATGGATGTTACTCAACTCCCACAGCTCAACACAGGGAATCAAACAACAAACTAGACTAGCTAAGACTCCTTACCACAGCCAAGCACAGGTAAGCAGACTTGAACTAAACAACAAGCAAACACCCCATAGTCTATGCACAGGGATATCTAACTTGCCACAGACTTAGATCAACAACCACAGCCTAGCACAGGATGTTATCAGGCCTGACTTTCAACTAAGGCAAAGCACAAGTTGGAAAGATTTTGGAAATGAGAACAATGCTAAAGTTTTTTTTCATTCAATAATCAACTGCCTTATACAAAAGAGCATGGGTCCTTATATAGGCCTCAATGCTTGATCTAATACAACCCTAGAATAACATCTAAGGGCCAGGATTAATCTGTTGGAGCAAGTGTCCTCCACAATAGTGCATTTATATTATAAATCTCATTTTGGAATATTAGTGGGATGACTAGTATTTTGATACTCCACGTCAGTTGATTAACGTAAATCGATAACGGTCAGCTGACTAGAGTTAGACGTTATTGTCGTATGACGGCGGTAATCAACTGACCCCTTTCGGTCAAACCTATAGGATGAGACCCAAACAGAAATCTAATTATTTGTATACGATACATATTAATTAGTACTTTATATATATATTTGATATATGTTTAGTTACGAGAGTTAATTATTGGAAATTGAGTTACGAACTCATTCCGGATAAGTTTATTAGTCAATTCTACGATAATTGACTGAATAATTTTACGTCTTTATTTTAATACGATTAAATAGATTTAATTTAATGATATAGTTAATTCATTACTTAGTGGGTTATGCATATTCTTTTCTTTGAGGGTAGAGTGATTAGTAATTATAGTTACAAGGGAGTGTAAAATAAACTGAAAACTAGGCATTGTGGGACCCATTATATATTGATATAATGATAAAATATCACTTAAAAGTTAAGTGTATATTATTTATTAATTTGAGACATAAAATTGTTATATGATCAAATTAATCCTTAATTATACAAGATAATTAATCATGTGATTATAAGTATTTGTGGGACAAATATCAAAAATCAAAATGGACCACATGACACTAGTAAGAGCCGAAATCATGTAGTGTATAACATGATGGTTGTTGTTTCTTGTGTCATACTACAACATGTGATCATGTCATGTTTATGACACATGATCATGATCTTATTCACTACTACACTCAAAGTAATTGCATGGGATTATTTTAAGCAAAATAAGAGGCCACATAGGCTTGCTATAGCCGGACCATAGTGTCCTTAAAAGGACAACTTTGTTGTTCATTTTGCTTGTTGCTTGTTCATTCTTATTTTGTGCTTATCTCACTAAAATCCTCATCTCTCTAAAAACCTCTCAAATACTAATATTTTCCTATTACTAGAGTAGTAATAAAATCTAATATTAGTTCATCTTTTCACTTGTGTTTCTAGTCAAAAACCAAGTGATTAGTTTGGGTTTTCTCTTGGGTGCTTCTTAAAGGAGGTCTTCTACTTTGAAGATTACAAGGAGGATCATCTTTTTCATTCTAGCACAAGAACAACAAGAAAGGTGTTTCTTGTTGTGCCCATAAAACCGAAATTTTCCCAATGTAAGGAAATTTCTTCTTACTTTTTATTATGCATTTTAATTTGCATGCATGTTACATAGATCATTATTAAACACTAAATTAATAAGTAATTTAGTAACTAATTAGAGGAGTCTAATTAGGGTCTTTGAACTTTCATGTGGTATCAGAGCTAGCTTGTAGCATGCATGTTGATTTTAAGCATTAAATCGGGTTATACGATAACTTGAGTAAAAATCGAAAATTTATGTTAAAAATGGTTTTCACGAAATTTTCTGATTTGCATGCATACCTACTGATCTCAAAATGTTTGTGGTCAAATTTGGTGAATTTACGAATTAATTTGCTATTTATTATGATTTATGGCCTTTATAATCGAGTTAGCATGCGGTTTTATGTTAAAAGTTAACTAAAAATAGTTGCATGTTGAATCTGGCCTCAAATTTTTAATATGTTGTCACATGCATGGTGTAAATATTGTATGTAATTTTTCGTGACATTTAGTCATGTATTGCATGGTTATTGATTTTTATTGGATAAAGATCGATTTAAAGGAGTTATTTTGTTCTTAAAATTGAAACGAGACTTTCTGGAGTTCAAAATTTTTTGTACATTTTAAAATATTATTTATATTATTCTGGTAAAATTTGAAAATTTGTTTCATCATTTTACTATTTTAGTTGGTTTTTATTTGATAAAAACCGATTATTATAAGGCTATTTGTTCATAAAATCATTTTAAATTTTTTGGGCAAATGTTTTTGTTCTTGATGTTTCTGGAAGTGTTCCAGTATGTACAAATATTTTTGTTTCAATTTTAATAATTTTTATTTTATTTTGGGTTTAATTCATAAAAGTTATGAATAAACCTCTTTAAATAGCAAATGCGATCAATTCAAACTAATTGAATACAAGTGAAATTAGTGGGGACTAATTTTCAGTTCTAAATCAGTTTAGATAATTAGTTTGAGCTTAAATACGATTTAAGTGTTGATTATTGATTTTTAGTAGATAAAATCGATAAAATTCGTAAAACCGAGCAAAAAAATGAACATGACAAGTGTTGAGGGTGATTTTGGCATGATTTTACAGCATTTTTATTTATGTTGTTGAATGAATGAATGTCATTTATTTATTTTATTGCAAGTTGTACCTAGTATGGCCTAGATTATTTTAATCGGTATTACCCGTAATGTAAGGGAATACCGATTTGGTTGTAATTTATTACGATTTCGTATCGCCGTTTTGTAATAATTAATAATTTCATTTTATAGATCAAATGTATAATAGGAATTTTCTATGTATTCATTTGTATTTTTGTAATTATTTATTGTGAAGACGGTGATTCCCAAAGTCGGTGTTCCAAAAGACGGTGCCATATTGGAAAGGCGTTCCAAGAAGAGGCAAGGGACCAAGGAGTTGGTTTCCGATTTGTAATCATCTAGTTAATTAGATTAGCTAGGTGGCCATACTAGGATTTAATTTGATTGCTTGCTTTATTTTTTCCGCACATGCCAAAATCACCAACATGCGTTTTAGTTATCGATTGTCAATTCAACGTTATTCAAAATTCACCGACTTAGTTCACTTATAGGGAATTAATAACTAAAATTGGCAAGACCTCTCACATAACTTAAAAAAGGAATTGAGATTTAGCCTTACCAATTGAAGCACCTATGAACCCCGTGATCATTAGGACAACCACAACGTGGACCTTTTTACCTCGGGTAAGTAGGGTGATACGATCACACGCCTAAATTGGGTTGGACTCAACAAGATAAGCGTTATCTTGGGACTAGGAGATGGGTTTAGTTGCAATCCGTCAACCGAGAGTTCTAGGAGTAGAATTAGTCAAAAGTTGACTTACCGTCTTTTACATAAAAGTTGCATAACATGTTCTTTTGTCTAAAATGCGGGTCTCGGAATCGCTTATATAATTTCGTGAGGGGTCATTATATGAGTGACTTGTTTAAAATTGTTTTTACAAGTAAATTATATATAAGCAATGAATGTTTATTTTCGTTGATATTTATTTTTATTCGCGCAATGACAATTATTTTTCTTCTATGAACTTATAAATCCGTTCAATCGTGGAAAAAGTTTCCATTATTTTATACGGTAGCATTTTGATTGCAATCTCCGTTTATACCACCGTAGCTAAAGACAAAATGAATTGTATCTTTTGATCCTCATATTCACCATTGCAAATGTCTCTTATGAAGAGTAAATGAATAAGTCACACTTAGTCAAAAAGCGTTTTTGAATATTTAGTGACGCCTTCTTATAACAATGGTACAATCATTTTTTTTGCTCCAAAGAAAATATTTGTATTTTGGTATGTCGTCATAATGCTCCTTATCGAGGCTTACCTCAAAAGAGGCCAAAACAGTTGGGATGACTAGGTTAATCGATTTATTTGAAATCGTGAACAAACCAAATACCGTAATCACTTCATGAAAAGTTTATCCTTTTTGAAGGTAAAACCATGAATGAAATGAAGAATAGTCTTCACAATAATTCCTATATACTTGTCTAAGTAGAGATTCATGAAAGTGAGTGGGAGCACTAAGAATGATGTTTATATTCTTAATTGTTAAAGACGAGGCTCAAGAGTAGGTTGGCTCGACTTTGACACAAGGCATGGGATAAAGGCAAGACTATTTTGAATAGTAAAGTCAAAACCCAAGCAAGGTGTCGAATCCAACTTTTGACGATTCTATTTTACAGTGTAGGACACAAGAAAAGGATCTTCCCAAAGTTTTCTAAAGAGTTAGAAATAGGGTGTAATTTTTCACCCATAAAATCTATATGATCGACATTTGTTTTGCTAAATGCAATTTTTGGGTATTAGATACCTATTATGGTTTTCATCAATGTATTCAATGCATATAATAAGGATTCGTGAGCGGAAGAACATAATTAAATGTCGACTAACAAGGGAAATATAACTATTGTAGTTTTATTTCTATAGAGACATATAAAAGTTATAATGTGATCATCTAGTTTTGGATTTAGAGGTATACTTTAATAAACGTTATTATGTACATAACCTCTAAATAAAGAATATAGTATCCACTTTTGTGTACGACACAAGTGTTTCACTTATGTGAATAGAACAAACGTTGTATTTTTTATGCCTATACTTGGTCAATGGTAATCCCATACCAATCAAAGGTAATTATATTCTTGACCTAAACTAGTAATTACTTGTCATATAGATTGAAAAAGGCTCAAAATTGGTGACCTATGTCTAAATCTTAATTTTGGATTGTGTAGCACATTAAGAGGCTAGTATTAACAACTATCCCTAACCCATCTGATTTTGAATCTTATGGTGTGTGCGAATCATGTATTCAAGGCAAGATGATTCGTGCCCTTTTGTTGAAAAGGAAATCGAACTAGTAAATTATTGGCCCCATTACACAAGAATACGTGTGGTCCAATAACAAACACAACCAGAGATGGTAATGATTACTTCACTTGATTTACCGACGATTTAGGTAGATATTATGTTTGATTTTACTTAATGAGGTGCTAAGAGAAATCTTTGAAAAGTTCAAAGAGCTTCAATAAGAAGTAGTTAACCACTAGAGCATTAGATCAAGGACTTACGACTAAATCGTAACTATAAATATCTAAGTATTGACTTTGATTTTCACCAAAAGTATTGTGAAATGGTTTCACAAGTTAACTTCTCTAATACACATTATTAGATAAGGTGTTGTTGAATAGAGAAACAGAACCTTATACGATATGGTTTTGTCTTTATCAAGTCAAAATGAGCCATTTGACTAACCTTGGGATCTTAATATTTTTGTCTGCTATTTCTTTTCCCACCATATTAAAACACATTTAAAACAGTCTGATTTCATTCCATATACGATATGGGTAGGTAGCGTACCTAATTTATAAGTTATCCGTATGAAACAAATGCTCAATAATCCTACGTTAACAACGAGAACAAAGCGTTTGTGACTCGTAATACTGTCTTTCAATAAAAATACGATTATTTCTTGGTAAGACAGAGTGGGAGAAAATGTTTCAAGAGCCACAAACTGAGCATAAGGTCCGGAAAAAGTTTTCCTCATTGCTTGTTCAGTAGTTGTTTCTTCGGATCCTAGGAGGTCAGGTGGAATATCGCTCCTTTATAGTGCTGAATTCTAAAATGCGACTTATAAAAGACTGTTTTTAATCCCAACTTCTTGATATGGCTTAGAGTCATACGATTCGTAATGGACTCCATGCATGATGGTCAGGTATGTGACCTGGTAACATTTTACTTGAAGAAGTACGACCTCTTCAAATGTAAATTAATTTTTAAAGATCAAAATTTGCATGGATGAACATTAAAATGTTTTCAAAGATAACTTGGTAGGCAAAGAGTTTTGCACCAACCTTAATTCTTTGATCCATTCGAATATACTTAGCCATTACAGCATATCATAATAGTATGATACCAACTGGATCTCAACAACCACCTTCTTGAATACGATTCTAGAAGAGGTAGTATATTTTATATTCACCTGTGGGTTCGTAGATCCTAATTATCCTAAGTTAATTTGCAAGCTTAAGAGTATGTCTTAAGTAAGCACAAAAGAGTTGGAATTAGTGTGTCAATCATGTTGCAAAATATTTCTCGTTATCTCGAGGAATTATGTTTATACATAAAGTTTAGAGGGAGTAAAGTGGTGTGCATCAGTCTTATATGTGGAGACATATTGATCATTTTAGATGATGGAAGATTTTGGAGAAGTAGAATACATCTTTTAGATATCTGGATTTATGGAGATAAATCTAAAAGGATATTAGCATTGAGTCAAAATTCTTATATTGATAAGATCTTTGACTAGTTCAAGAAAGTTGAACACATCATAATTGATTCCTTTTGCTTCCGCTGCGGGATCAATTATATATGCTGTGATGTATACTCAATCTGACATTTCGCATGCTTTGAGTATGACGAATCATTTGCAATCAAATCCAAGTGAGAGTCACTTAATAGCCATAAAGAACATCCTTAGTACTTGCGAAGGACTAAAAGATATGTTCCATGTGTTTGGAGTATAAAATAAGTTGCGTGTAAGTGTTACACAGACTTTAGTTTCCAAACTGATCAAAGTGATTTGAAATCACGAGTTGGCTGTGTTTTATAGAAGATTTATCTGTTGGAAGAGTTCCAAACAGAAAATACTATTGGAAAGGTTCCAAGTAGGAGTGACATTTTAAAATATAAATGTCATATATCCGCTGGAAATGTTCCAGGCAGTTTATCATTACGGATTTTACAACGGAAATGGAGTACATTGCGTCATATGATGATGCATATGAAGGTAGCTTGGATTGGACTGTATTGGAGGGACTAGAAGTAGTTCCTGTAGTTGTATATCCTATCCTATGATACAGGTAAAACAGTGGGAGCTACATTTAGGCCAAGAGTCCTAAGTCTAGATTTAACTCTAGACACGTACTCAGAAAGTTTTATGTAATACGAGATTACGTAGACAAAGAGAAATAGCAATCAGAACGATGGGAAAGATGCAAGTATTGCTAATCCATTAGCCATGCCTTTTGCAGGCTGAACATGATAGTCATGTCATTTCAATGGAGATTGAAATATGTACCTGAATTGCTAAAGATTATAAGATATGAAATTATTGATAGCGTATCAATTTTTCAAAATATTTGATAATCGCATTCATTGTTAGAGTTTCATTAAAAAACTCCATTATTTAGTTTGACTAAATTTTAATACTTTGTTTATCCGAATTGGTTGAAAGAAAGGTTGAACCCAATTCAAGTGAACAGGATGAACTTAGTATTTTGTCCCTAGTCACTCAATGAGGTGACGTCTCAAAATGACTAGATTGTAAGTCGATCGATGGTTGGTTCAGCACCATGGAGTCATGGAGATGACTGATCGTTTACATAGACAGACTGTAGAGACACTCTGTCGGACAGTGACCATGATAGAGTCCCTTATCAAAATTGTTGAAGCCTGGTCGTGGCGGGGATTTCTATTTTATTCCTATGAGTCGATTCTTTAGACTGGCGACCATTTACCTGAGTCGGTGTAGTTTCCGATTGACTTTGGTTTTTGTCTTAGGTCGTGCCGTGAAAGGAGGCCGATGGACATCTTCTGGGTCATGGTGATCTGCATCATACAGTGTAAGATGGGTCAACAGGAATTGTCCACCCACGTTGGGTATAAACATCTTCGGGCCACTCGAGGAGTAGTGACTGGAAATGCGTGGCCACGCTCGGAAGAGATCTATGGTAGATTTTCCGGTCAGACAGTTACTCTCCAGATTGAGAAAACCACTCAATTTATTTTTCAAATCGCAAGTGCGACCTGAAAGACACCTTGCGATGAGTGGGAGGATGTGACGCAAAAGTGACAAGAGAATTGGTAGCACACAACTTGTCGAGACAAGTGGGAGATATTGTGGGAGTAGGAGTCCTCCGCAATAGTGTGGCTCTATGCACAACTTGTATCGGACAAGTGGGAGATTGTTGGAGCAAGTGTCCTCCACAATAGTGCATTTATATTATAAATCTCATTTTCGAATATTAGTGGGATGACTAGTATTTTGATACTCCCCGTCAGTTGATTAACGTAAATCGATAACGGTCAGCTGACTAGAGTTAGACGTTATTGTCGTATGACGGCGGTAATCAACTGACCCCTTTCGGTCACACCTATAGGATGAGACCCAAACAGAAATCTAATTATTTGTATACGATACATATTAATTAGTACTTTACATATATATTTGATATATGTTTAGTTACGAGAGTTAATTATTGGAAATTGAGTTACGAACTCATTCCGGATAAGTTTATTAGTCAATTATACGATAATTGACTGAATAAATTTTACGTCTTATTTTAATACGATTAAATAAGATTTAATTTAATGATTAATAGTTAATTCATTAAATTAGTTGAGGTTATGCATATACTTTGAGGTAGAGGTGATTAGTTAATTATATTTACAAGGAGTTGTAAAATAAACTAACTAGGCATTGTGGGACCCATTATATATTGATATAATGATAAAATATCACTTAAAAGTTAAGTGTATATTATTTATTAATTTGAGTCATAAAATTGTTATATGATCAAATTAATCCTTAATTATACAAGATAATTAATCATGTGATTATAAGTATTTGTGGGACAAATATCAAAAATCAAAATGGACCACATGACACTAGTAAGAGCCGAAATCATGTAGTGTATAACATGATGGTTGTTGTTTCTTGTATCATACTACAACATGTGATCATGTCATGTTTATGACACATGATCATGATCTTATTCACTACTACACTCAAAGTAATTGCATGGGATTATTTTAAGCAAAATAAGAGGCCACATAGGCTTGCTATAGCCGGACCATAGTGTCCTTAAAAGGACAACTTTGTTGTTCATTTTGCTTGCTTGTTCATTCTTATTTTGTGCTTATCTCACTAAAATCCTCATCTCTCTAAAAACCTCTCAAATACTAATATTTTCCTATTACTAGAGTAGTAATAAAATCTAATATTAGTTCATCTTTTCACTTGTGTTTTCTAGTCAAAAACTAAGTGATAAGTTTGGGTTCTCTCTTGGGTGCATCTAAAAGGAGGTCTTCTAGTTTGAAGATTACAAGGAGGATCATCTATTTCTTTCTAGCACAAGAACAACAAGAAAGGTGTTTCTTGTTGTGCCCATATAAACCGAAATTTCCCAATGTAAGGAAATTTCTTCTTACTTTTTATTATGCATTTTAATTTGCATGCATGCTACATAGATCTTTATTAAACACTAAATTAACAAGTAATTTAGTAACTAATTAGAGGAGTCTAATTAGGGTCTATGAACTTTCACTTTCTTGGGCATGTGATTTCTAAAGAAGGTGTAATGGTGGATCCTTCAAAAATTGAGGCCATTGTTGATTGGAAGAGTTCGACCGATATTAGAGAAATTCGAAGTTTTCTTGGGTTAGCTGGTTATTATCGAAGATTTGCCAAGGATTTCTCTAAGCTTGCTAGACCGATGGCCCAGTTGTTGAAGAAGGAAACTAAGTTCCTATGGAATGAAGCTTGTGAAGCTGCGTTTCAAGAGTTACAGAAAAGGTTAACTACCGCTCCGGTGTTGACTTTGCCTGAAGATGGAGTAGACTTTGATGTCTATTGTGATGCTTCTAAGATGGGATTGGATTGTGTTCTTATGTAAAATAGGAAAGTGGTGGCTTATGCTTCGAGGCAGTTCAGAGTTCATGAAGTGAACTATCCTACTCATGATTTGGAATTGGCCGCCGTTGTTCATGCTTTGAAAGTGTGGAGACATTACCTAATTGGTGTTCATTGTCGTATATTCACCGATCACAAAAGTTTGAAGTACATGTTTACTCAAAAAGAGTTGAATATGAGGCAAAGAAGATGGTTGGAATTGGTGAAGGATTATGATTTTGAGTTATTGTACCATGAAGGGAAGGCTAATGTGGTTGCCGATGCTCTTAGTAGGAAAGTTTCTCATGCATTGAATGTTATGCGGGTATTACCCATTGATCTTCGTGCCGAGTTTCGAAGATTGAAGTTGGAATTCGTGGAGCGTGGATTTGTTCATGTTGGTGCTATGACTGCCGAACCTGTGTTTCTCCGTGAAATCCGCGAAAGCCAAGTTGATGATCTTACCTACAAGTCTATTCAAGCCAAGCTTCTTGAAGGTAAAGCTAAAGATTTCAAGTTTGATGATGAAGGTGTTCTTCGTTTCCATGGCCGTTTATTTGTGCCAAATGCTCTTGATTTGAAGAAGCGAGTTCTTGATGAAGCTCACCTTTCCCCTTATTCTATTCACCCCGGTGGTGATAAGATGTACAAAGATTTGAAGCTACAGTTTTGGTGGCCGAACTTGAAGGGTGATGTCGTGTCTTATGTTGGAAGATGTCTTACTTGCCAACAAGTGAAGATTGAACACAAGAGGCTTGGTGGATTGCTACAACCTTTCGATATTCCACTATGGAAGTGGGAATCTATTTCTATGGATTTTGTTATGGCTTTGCCGAGGACCGTTGGGGGTAAAGATGTCGTTTGGGTTGTTGTTGATCGTTTGACCAAGTGTGCTAGATTCATTCTGATCAAAGAAACCTGGAGCTTAGATCGTTTAGCGAAAGCTTATGTTGATGAGATTGTTAGATACCATGGTGTTCCCAAAGAGATCATATCCGACCGAGATCCGAGGTTTTGTTCGAGATTTTGGAAGGCTTTACAAGAAGCCATGGGTAGTAAATTGTTGATGAGTACCGCATTTCATGCCGCTACCGATGGTCAGACCGAGAGGACTATTCAGACTTTGGAAGACTTACTTAGGGCTTGTGCACTCGACTTTCAATCTAGTTGGGAAAAGAGTCTACCGTTGGTGGAGTTTTCTTACAACAACAGTTATCATGCATCGATCAAGATGGCTCCTTATGAAGCTCTTTATGGAAGAAAATGTCGGAGTCCTATATGTTGGAATCAATTGAGTGATGTTCGTGACTTAGGCCCCGATGTTCTTGTTGAGACTGTTGATAATGTGAAGGTCATTCGTGATAGAATGAAGGCCGCTCAAGACCGTCAAAAGTCTTATGCCGATATCCGAAGAAGGCCGTTAGAATTTGAGGTTGGAGATAAAGTGTTCTTGAAAGTGTCTCCAATGAAGGGTGTTAAACGGTTTGGTGTTAAGGGTAAATTGAGCCCGAAATACATTGGACCTTTTGATATTGTGAAAAGGATTGGTGCCGTTGCTTATAAGTTGGATTTGCCCCCGAATTTGGCTAAGGTTCATGATGTATTCCATGTTTCTCAATTGAGAAAGTATGTTAGTGATCCAAGCCATGTCTTTCAAGTTAAAATGCCCGAGCTTGAACCGAATTTGTCCTTTGAAGAGAAGCCGATCCGCATCCTTGATCGTAAGGATAAGAAGTTGAGAAGTAAGGTGGTTCCTTTAGTGAAAATCTTGTGGAGATGTGCTAATGTCGAAGAAGAGACTTGGGAAACGGAAGCTTCTATGCGTAGTAAATATCCGAGTCTAGTCCTTTAAGGTATCTTTCTTTCGCTCAAGTTTCGAGAGCGAAACTTTTTAAAAAGTGGGGTGATTGTAACACCCGCAAATGTACCCTATTTTTATAGTAAAAATATTTACGGACACTTTTCAGCGAAATTTAGTTTTAATTTAGAATTTAATTTTCCGAGTCGAATTTAGAATTTCCGAGTTCGTATTAGGATTTTTCGCAAGAATTCAAGTAAACCCCGTCTTAAGTCGTCTTTGACTTTTTCTTGACTTTTCCACTTACTCACCTTACATATACTCCCTCCGAACCCTAACCTAACTCACACAACTCAACATTTCTTCCTCTTTAAGAAATCAACCAAAAAGATTAGCTTTCTTTTCTTCCAATTTTAGAATCGTCATAACTCGTTCGTTTCTTGCTCAAATTCACGTAAGTTCGTCTTATTCTTCCCCTCTTATCTTCCTCTATCCGTATTGATAATAAAATTACCGTCTTTCTCGCTTTTCAAACTTTCCGTCTTTCTCAAGGTGAAGTAAATTCATCTTTTATGAACTATTTGTAGGTGGTGACCTCCAAGATCCCGACAAAGACTATTTCTTAATTGAAGAGGACCTTGACGCGGAGTAAAGACGCATAAAGGTAACGGTGAAGGGTTACTCGATATCATTTACGTGTTTTACATGATTTCTATGTTAGAATTCGTATTTAGAATACGATTAGAAAGCTTAGGATTTATGTTATTGATGATGAATGTTGTTAGTTGATGATTATTGATGATGAATATTGATTGTTGATTGTTAATAGAAGTTGATTATGAGAATTGAAAATGATTGAATGCTTGATGAAGGTTCTCGGGTGAACTGGGGTTCCCAGCCGGGTGACCGGCCGCCGGTCTGCCCACCGGCTGGGAACACATCAGTAGAGAAAATTGGATTTTTTTGTGTATTGGTGCTCCTGGCCAGGTGCCCGGCCGCCGGCCCCCTGACCGGCCTGGAACACACTGCTCTTTCCTTTGTCATTTTTGTATTATGCATGATGCGCGAGCCGGGGTACCGGCCGACAACGCGGCTGTATATTTTTTCTTATAATTTCTAAAACTCGTAATTTATAATAGTTCGCATGATTCCTTTATCGTATAATTTTACGTAGTGACTTATAAAATTAATGTTTTGAGTATATGATATTTCATTCGCTTGTATCACGTGTTTTGTGACGGTTTTGGTATGTCCCACTTTGAGTCGATTTTACAAATGATACGGTTTGAGCACTATTTTATTATGTGCTTAGTACTCTCATTCCCTTGGCTACATACACGTTCGTAAGGCTGGAATGTCGGAATGGGGATGTATCCTACTGCTTAAATGCATGTGTTAGTGGGCATACGACGACGTTGTTGGGAGGCGAACGCTTTGCGTTGATCGACCTGGCCGTCAAATGTTACGTACTTGCGAGGTGGTGTTAATTGCATGTAGTGTACCGCTTGTTATGAGGCTTGTACTCTTTTCCGCCTCTTTCGTGAATTGTATCTACCGAATTTGGGGTACTCGGCGTCTATGATTGACCGAGTCTTGGATGCGAAATGTTTATCGCATGTCGAACCGGAAAATGTGATTTCGGGATTCTGGCCAGATTTAGACTAGGACCGGGTATTTATATCGTCGTCCTACCGAAGGAAATTAGTCCACATATACCAAATGTGATCGTGTATGCGTTCAGAGAAATGTTTATCTCGTGGATGCCTTTTAATCATACTTGCCATGTACACGGTTGGTAGTGCGTTTCATTTACCGTGAGAGATATCGTCTTTGTGTTGTTGTATTTGAATGCGTGAATACATGATTGATTATTCATGGTCAATGCATGACTTGGCATGGTTTGTTTGTCTAGTCTCAATCTTATCAAACTTATACCGCTAACGGTGAGATGCAAGCCCTAGTGAGCGTATTCGGTTGCCTAAGAGTGTCTTCCCCGAGTCTTTGTATAACATGATGGATTCGGATTTGTATTTCATATGCTCTTATCCTTATATATTGAATTGCCTATTTACCTTATCATATTTCACATGTATATCTATATATGCATGCTTCTATTTTGTATTTCCTTTTATGTACGTTTAATGTGATATGGCTGGGAGAACCCGGAGTTACTCCCCACTGACTGTGGCGTTCATGTTTTTCATGGATGAACAGGTTGCTTGATTTGGATGGCTTTTTGCTTGATATTTTGGGTTCGGGTGTGAGCTAGCGGGCGTAGTCCCTGGATGAAACACCTCTAGACGATTTTAGCTTGTTTGCTAAACACTTTTACTTTGTTAACATTTGGAGAGACTTCGTCTCTTGTTGTAGTTTATTTCGTACTTTGGTTTGTAATATTTGGCACTCCTTGTATACTTCTTCTTGCATGTATAAAAGTTTTAAAAACTTCATACTTCCGCTATATAATTCACATGCTTGTATGTTTTATATTTCCGCATTCGCGAGGGTTGTCACACTGATACCAATGTAAGTTTAAATTCATCTTAATCATCTTAATATGCATGTTAAAAGTACTGAATAAACATACAACAATTAGATATAGCGGAAGCGATAAAATTAAAGATTGAGAATTAAACCTCTAGCCATTGCTAATAAATTCCTGATCAGCTTTAATAAAACCCGTCTTTTGATCCCATTTCAGAAAACCAGTCTTCGTCAATTGACTTCGGTTCCAAACCCTCAACCCACTAGTTTAGATGGTGTATGTTACTTAAGAGAGAGTAGGTAATGGTGGCATTTATCAATGAAGTTGTATTGTCTTATATACCGCTCTTGCCATCAAAGAGCAGTTTTACGTGAGATGAATGTGGAGTGGTAACTTACAGTGGGGAGTGAATAAAGGGTATTTCTAGTTCATGGGTTTGACTGTCAAATAACTGGGACACTTAATTAGGCTTAATTATAAACTCAATTAAATATTCTCATTAATAATATTTACTTAGTTATAAAAAAATCCAACAGAAATTCTATTATAAACAAAGAACGGAGGATACAAAAAAAACATAACATCAATTAAATTTGCTAATAAATATAAATATAAAATAAAATATATAAAACTGGTTTAGGTGAGATAATTAACACTGATCGGGTTGTCGCGTACCCTAATCAAAGATAAATAACCCTTGGCTAGGCTAACAACAAATAAATGCAGTTAGGGAAGTAAGGGGTCGATCTCGGGGAGACGGGAGATACTTGTGAATAGTTGTGGTTAGAACTCTACCTTGGACGATTGACAAATGTTTGTCACTAATTACTAAATAATAACAATGCAATAAAGAAAAGAATCTAGGGAAGTAGGTTCACACATGTAGATTAATATATTGATAAAATTGGATTTAGGATATGCAAATAATTCATTGTGAGTTCGTAAGAATGATGTGTTCATTACAATCATAGATCTCATGGTCTAGCAGGCTTTTTATGCGATTTACTAGGTCTTAATCTACCATGTGATGCTTTGTTTATTCAATTCTCGTATGTCTACCTTGGAAAAGAATTCCATACTAGTCAAATGATTTTGGCCAAAAATTGATAACTATCGTTACAATCAAAACATGCATAGACACAACGTTTTAAAGGCACAATTTCTTTTATCCAATTATCATCTTTTAATTAATCTAACATGGTTATCCTACACCCTAGAAGGGTGACTACTTATGCATGATTAACATTGAAAAGGAAACTAAGACTATAAAACTAAGAATGATAAACATGATAAAGGAAATGCTAAAAGAAAATGAAACTATAATGTAAAGACGAGAATAAAGATTACCGAAAAGGATGAGCAAAGATTGAAATGGAATAAGAACTCGAATAGGAAATGCAAACCCGGAAATTAGAATTCCAATTACAAGTAGAACAACTACAATTGAAGAAAGCTTAGAACTAGACTAAACTAAACTAGAGAAAACTAAAACTAAACTAAACTAAGAAAGAAGAAGAACTAAACTAAAGAGAAATGTAAAAAGAGAAGAGATGTTGTGTGAAGGGATGATTTGATTTGAGAGGCTAGAGCATCTATTTATAGTATTAAGGTTTCGCGGAGAAGAGGTCGGGCATTAAACACATAGGACAAAATAAGGAACAAGGAGCCGCAATGCTTGGATCAGCACACATCCCCGATCGGGTACACACTTACCCGATCGGGTAAGTGGTCTTCTGGAAGCTCTTGACTAACGTTTCATCTTCCTTTGCTTTGACTTGACTTCCAACATCCCCCTTGACCTCTTGAGTCGGGTTTGTTGATAAGGTTTGATGTAAAGCGTTGATTTCTTTCGCCTAACTCATTGATCTTCCGACAACTACGAAACCGTCTTTGCTTCTTCTCTCTTTCGAATTAGTGAACCTTCTTGAAATGCCTTTCACATGGTCAAGCTTTCTTCTTCGAATCGTCGGGTTCTAGGCAAATGCTCGGGAATATAGAAAAAGGGCGTAGAAACGTCACTTTCCCTATAAAACACGTTAGAACATAGGAATTTGCCTAGAAGACGATATTAGCTCATAAAGTGGCTTAATAAAGCACAAATGACATACAAAACCGAGCTAAATTGGGGGTTAAAACCATACAAATATTCACTTATCAAACACATCCAACTGTCATGGTATATATACAAAATATATAGTTTACTCTAAGGATTCTAAGGAATATATATATATATATATATATATATATATATAAATGAGATCATGTAAGTCCACCTTTTTAAGTTGAGTCCATAAGTCCTAATCCAAGCCGTTATATCTAATAAATGAAAGGTCAAGATTAAAACAAAAATTCAATGGCTCATATAAAACCCCCAAACCCATTCAAACCCTAATAAAAAAGCCTAATCCCTCTATCTCTCTCTCTACCCACTTCTCTCTCCACTTCTTTGTCTCTCTTTCTCTCACAAAACTTACTCACCATGCCGCCGCCACCATTGCCACCACCACCAACCTTCTCTCTTCTTCCACGATTTGTTGTCGCCACTGTCACGTTCCGCCAACGCCGGACCACCGGACCACAGGACCCACGCCAGGCCGCCACCTCTGCTCTTTTTTTCTTCCTTCACTTCCCACCTTCAGTTCACGCCAGGCCGCCACTTCGCCGACTACTCCACCGCTCACAGTCATTGTCCTCCTCCCTCGTCCGCCACCTCTTCTCCTTTCTTCTTCCTTCACTTCCCATTTCTTTTTCCCGTTTTATTTTAGATCTAGGTTGTTGGTGAATGGTTGGTTGGTATGAGGGCGTCGGATCTGGTGAGTGGAGCTGAAGTGGGTGTCATGCGGTGGCCTGTGGGTGTCGTGGTGAGGTGGGCTTAAGTTGTATTAAAGTTGGACTAAAGTTACATAAAATTCAACTAAAGTTACATAAAATTGGACTAAAATTACATAAAATCTTATTAAAATTGGACTTAAGTTCATAAGATTGATCTAAAGTTGGACTAAAGTTACCTAAATTGCATTAAGTTAAAAGCTAAAATTAATATATTCAAAATCATATTATATTCCATGATTTTAATTTTTTATATACAAAATGACATTAAAAATTTAAAGTTACACATACAAAAGACTGAAATTACACTCGCATGACTAAAATTTCATAATTTCCTTCATAAAATTACTTAAATTCTAATTAATACTCCCTCCATTCAAATCCAAATACAACATTTCTTTTTTTTGACACTATTCATGAGTGAAGAGAATCTTTACGATTCCTTGCAATACGTAAGATAAAATATGTTCATGTGAGATCTTGTTTGATTCGCCTTTATAAGTACAATAAGATTATCAAATTTTTATATTTTTTGATAATGTAAAACTCGAGCTATTCACGTTACAATTCGTGCATTGGCAAACGTGTAAAAGAGAAATGTTGTATTTGGACTTGAATAGAGGGAGTATATAAAATGAACTATATTAGCATAAAGTTAAACTATTAAAGGTTGAAGTTACACTCGAAAATGAATAAATTTGTATAAAGTTACACTTTCAAAGGTTGAAGTTATACTCGTAAAAAACTAAAGTTACAAAATTTTATCATAAAGTTACAAAATTTATCTTCAAATTACAAAAATTCAAAACTGGCATTAATTAGTAGTGGTTGAGTTTATTTGATCCTTTTAATCTCATTCATCCATCTCTTGTATAATCTAGTGGTATAGATAAGGACTTAGGGACTCAACCAAAATGGTGGACTCATCTGAACTTATCTCTCTCTCTCACTCTCTCTCTCTCTCTCTATATATATATATATATATATATATATATATATATATAGGATCAGGTAAGTCCCTTTATTTAGGTGAGTCCATAAGTCCTTATCTAAGCCATTAGATCTTACAAGCGATGGATGGTTAAGATTATAATCATTAATGCACTCACCTACTACTTACTAATGATAATTTGAATTTATGAAAGTTTAGAACAAATTTTTGTAACTTTATAACAATTTTATGTAACTTTAGTGTTTTACGAATGTAACTTTAACCATTAAAACTGTAACTTTATACAAATTTATTCATTTTTTAGTGTAACTTCAGTCATTAACGATGTCACTTTATGCTAATATAAGCAATTTTATATATTAATTTGAATTTATGTAATTTTAAGAAATGGTTTATGTAACTTTACTATTAAACGAGTGTAACTTTAGTATTTTGCGGGTGTAACTTTAGTCTTTTAAGGCTATTTTGTATATAAAAATTTGAAGTTATGTTATATAATGTGATTTTGAATATATTACTCTGAATTTATGTAATTTTATGTAACTTGGGTCAATTTTTTATGACTAGGATCACATAAGTCCACCTTTCTTAGGTGAGTCCATGAGTCCTAATCTAGACCATTAGATCAGACAAATGAATGTTCAAGATTAAAACAAAAAAATGAAAGGGTGATATAAAAGCTACCTAAACCCTAATCCCCTAATCAGTCTCACAACACATACCAATCCCCTCGCTCACTCTTCTTTCTCTCACCACTCCTCTCTGAAACCCTAATCCCTTGCCACGCCGTCGCCGTCACGGCCCCTGCCACGTCGCCATCACAGCCCCTGCCACGTCTTCGCCGTCATCCTCGCCCTGCCTCGCCGTCACCCCTGCCTCGCCGTCACCCCTGCCTTGCCTTCACCCCAGCCTTGCCCTCATCCTCGTCCATGCCTCGCCGTCACCCCTGCCCCGCCCTCACCCCTGCCCGCCTTCATCCTCGCCCCAGCCTCGCCTCTGCCGCCTTCTTCTCTTTCAGCCGCCTATGTTGCCGCCTCCATTCTCCTCTGCCTTTGTCTCCTCTATCTCCCTTAGCCTCTCTCCGGCCTCCTCCTTTAGATTTGGGGCCAGGCCGTGTATGGGGGCGTTGGGGGATGATGAGTCAGGTTTTTTTTTCCAGATCTGAAAAGTGGTGGTGGTTGGTGAGGCGTGGGTGGTCGTGTGGTGGTGAAGTGGTTGGTGGTGGTGGCGGCATAGAGAAGAGTAGGGCTGGCGGTTTGGTGGTGTCGTAGGTAGGTGGTAGGTGGTAGGTGGTAGGTGGTAGGTAGTGTTGGCCTGTTGGTGGTGTTGTTATTGTAGGTGTTGGACTAAAGTTACATCATCTTGGACTAAAGTTACAAAGTAAAAGGACTAAAGTTACATAAAATTTGGCTAAAAGTTACATAACATTTGACTAAAGTTACAAAACATTAGACTAAAGTTACATAATTGTTTATTAAAGTTACATAAATTTGCACTAAAGTTACATAAAATGGCATAGAATCAAATTTATATATTCAAAATTACCTTATCTTACATAATTTCAAATTTTTATATAAACAATAGCCTTAAATGACTAAAGTTACGCACGTAAAATATTAGAGTTACACTTTAAAATACCATGTTACATAAAAATTTTCTTTAAATTACATAAATCAAAATTAATATATAAAATGAACTACATTAGCATAAAGTTACACCATTAAAGGTTGAAATTACACTCGAAAATGACTACATTAGTATAAAGTTACACCTTAAAAGCCTAAAGTTACATTCGTAAAAAACTAAAGTTACAAAAATTTGTGATACAGTGATAAAAACTTGTTCTAAAATTTCAGAAATTCAAATTAGCCTTAGTTAGTAGTAGGTGAGTGTATTAATGCTTCTAATCTCATCACTCCATCTCTTGTAAAATCTAGTGGCTTAGATTAGGACTTAGGGACTAACCTAAATAAAGGGACTTGCCTGAACCTGGCTCTATATATATATATATATATATAATATATTAATATATATATATATATATATATAATATTTATATATATAATTGGGTTCCTGTACGAACTAATAGACCGGCGAAGGAGGAGGAGCCCGCGGCCAGCGAAGAAGGAGGAGCAGGCAGGAGTAGGCCGCGGAATGAAGATGAAGATGCAGCCGGCGAAAGAGGAGGTGGGAGCCGGCCAAGGGAAGAGAAGGAGGCGGCGTCAGGCGAAGAGGAGACAGGGCCGGCCGAGGGAGATAGAGACACGACCGGCCGAGGAAGGAGGAGGCAAGAGCCGGCCAAGAGCGACTAAAGGAGATGGTTGATGGTGGTGGGTGGCGGATGATGGTTGGGTTACGGTGGGGGTGGCGGGTGATGGCTGACGGTCGGAGGTATTGTAGAGAGATGAGAGGAAGAGAGAGAAGTGAGAATGAGGGGATATGTTTTGAAAACAGATTAGGGTTTGGGGGATTTTTATATCAAGCTTTCTTTTTTTGGTTTTAATCTTGACCCTTCATTTGATACACCTAATGGTCTATATTATGACTTAGGGACTTACCTAAGAAAGGTGGACTTATGTGATCATATATATATATATATATTATATATATATATATATATATATATATAGTATATATATATATATATATAGCTGGATCGTCGCATGAGTCCACTATTTTTTGTAAGTCCATAAGTCCTAATATAGACCTAAAGATCTAAGAAATAAAAGGTCAAGATTAAAATAAAAAAAAAGGGATATATAAAAGGTCCCAAACCCTAATTATTTTCTCAAAACCTACACATTTTTTCCACTCACTTCTCTCTCTTCCTCTCCTCTCTCTACAAATTATTCCTCTCCTTTCACCACCAATTCCCCACTGCCCAAATGCCACCACGCCGGCCACCCTCTGCTCTGCCTAGCACTCCTCACCACCACGCCACCACGCTGCCTCAGCAACCATTGTCGCCTCTGCCACGACCGATCCTACCTCACAACCTCCCTCATATCTCGCGTCAGCCACCACCCTTCCTCCCTTACGTCCTCCCTCCTCCACCACTCGCCGGCCTCCCTCCTCCACCACTCTTTTATTATTTTTCAGATCTATTTATTTGGTTTTTTTTTTCCGGTGGTGGAGTGGTTGTTGGTGGTGTTGGGTTAGAAATGAGGGTATTTCAGATCTATAACTTTTTCCGACTAAAGTTAAATAAAATGTGACTAAAGTTACATAAAATGTGTTTAAAGTTACATAAAATAGTGTAAATACGAATTTATTTATTTAAAACATGACTAAATTTACATATTATTAAATTAAAGTTACATAAAATTTGATAAAAGTTACATAAAATTAGACTTAAAGTTACATAAAATTTGACTAAAATTAAGTAAAGTTTGAATAAATTCAAATTTGTATTATCTTACATAATTCATATATTGTAGATGCATAATGACTTTAAAAGACTAAAGTTACATTAGTAAAATACTGTAGTTACACCCTTAACTAATTAAAGTTACATTCAAATAGTTTAACTTTTTGAAACGATGTAATTTTAGCATGAAGTTTATGTAACTTTAGTGTTTTACGAGTATAATTTTAGTCTTTAATAAGTGTAACTTTAACAATTTAAGCCCATTTGGTATGTAAATTTTTAAGTTAAGGGAATGTAAATTGGTTTTGAATATATTAATAATTTGAATGTAAACAACTTTATGTAACTTTAGTCTAATTTCATGTAATTTTAGTCCAATTTTATGTAACTTTAATCAAATTTTGAGTACCATTAGTCTAATTTGTCGAATTTAAATAATTTTAGTGTTTAAGATGTAACTTTAGTCTAATTTTATGTAACTTTAGTACG
The DNA here is from genome assembly GCA_022085475.1 of Heliosperma pusillum. NCBI lineage: Eukaryota > Viridiplantae > Streptophyta > Magnoliopsida > Caryophyllales > Caryophyllaceae > Heliosperma > Heliosperma pusillum. The sequence goes on from JAIUZE010006079.1 coordinate 22,086, forward strand.
ATAATATGTCACTTTAGACTTATTTTATGTAACTTTGGTCCGATAATATGTCATTTTATAGAGTAACTTTACTCTAATATCATGTAACTTTAGTCTTAACTACCACAACAACTCCAACCTCACCGCAGCACAAGCACAACCAGTCACGCACCACCACGGCAAATATGAAAAAAGGAAAAAAAATTCGAGAACCAACACATACAATAACAGCACCACCAACAGCCAGCCACCATCGCCGTCACATACGCCCACCGCTAGGCCGACCCCAACCACCACCGTCGTCACATACCCACACCGCCAGGCCCAACCCCCACCAAACAAAAAACCCCAACTCCCACCACAACATCCGACCTCACCCCATTCTAAGCCACCAACAACCACCACTTCACCACCACAAACATACTACACAAAAACACATATAAAAAAAAAAGGAGAAGAAACCTACCCACCAACAAAAAAAGATCTGAAAATAAAAATTAAAGAAGAGGTGGCGGCCGGGATTGTCGTGGTCAGAGAGGGGAACCGAGTGGAGAGGAAGGGAGGCCGAGGGAGGAGCCGGCGTGGTGGTTTTGTGGAGGACACCGAGAAGGGTGAGGGAGGACTATGGAGGGAGGAGGGAAGCCGATGAGCGAGGTCGTGGGAGATGACGTGGTGGTGATGGCCGACGAGGGAGAGAGGAGGGAGGCAGGGGGGACGTTGAGGATGGAGGCCGTGGGAGGATGACGTGGGAACCGGCGTGGTGGTGATGGCGGCGGTGGAGTACGAGCCGGCACTTGTAGGCTTGTAGAGAGATGTGAGGAGCGGGGCTGGGGAGGTCGGGGCAGCGGCGGGGCATAGGCGCCGGCGAGGTTTGATGGTTTGAGAGATAAGTGGTGAGAGAAAGAAGAGAGAGAAGGAGATTGGGTATGTTTTTTGAAACTGATTAGGGTTTGTGTTTGTTGGTAGCTTTTATATCACCTTTCTTTTTTTTGTTTTAATCTTGACCATTAATTTGATTGATCTAATGGCCAATATTAGGACTTATGGACTCACATAAGTAAGATGGACTTATGTGATTGTATATATATATATATATATATATATATATATATATATATATATATATTGGTGAGTCTTTGAGTCCTAATTGTAGGCATTAGATTAGTGATATTAAGGGCTTAGATGTGCTGCAAAAAGGACACTCAACATGTGCTAATTTGATATGACAATTTTCCTCTCTCTTACCTCTCTACTACCTCTCTCCTTAGCCAATCATAGTCCCACTTCCCTATACACTCTCTCACATATAATTTCTCCATCCCTCTCACCTCAATTCATATTTTCAAACACAAAAGTTTGATTTGTCTCACCAACCAATTCTCTCTCATTTTCTACTCTCTCATTTCACCATATTCTTCATTAATTTCTTTCCATTATGTGCACTCTTTTGCAATTTTACATATTTTGATTATAAATTTTGTAAGTAATTTTTTTTATTAGTTTAAACTTTCTTACTTTTTATTTTTTATGTGTAATTTCTGGGTTTTTTTCGTGTGTTTAACAATTCCCGCGTAAAATATAAGCGGTTTTATAAAAAGCTTTTAAAATCTTCATCCGGATTCCGATTAAGGTGAAACAAAAGCCCAACTCTATTAATTTTTAGAGCCCGATGCAATGGTGATATTTTCGCATATCATTGAGTTTGAAAAAAATTACTGCTCATTTGTGCTCGAAAACTTGGTTGAGTTTTGTTTAAATTACTTTTTCAACTTTTTTAATCATGTCTACATTTTAAAATTGTTAATTAAAATTTTTATAATGACAATGGAGATGATTATGAATGAAGATGATAAGAAACATGACCGTAAACTACTAGTATACTTTGTGTAAATTCATTTTAATGAGTGTAACTTTAAGTTTTAAAGAGTATAATTTTAAGTGAATATAATGTAACTTTAACTAATATATATTTTAATTTCAGTTTTTAAAAATATAACTTGAGAATAGAATTTGTAACACCCCAGGTTTTATTATAATGAATAATTTACTAAAGTCGTAAATTTTATAAATTCGTCTTTTACTTTTATTAGTTAAAATATTTTAAGTCGATAATTTATGATTTTGTGGCTTTAATTTAATGTTAAATAGAATTTAGTTTAGTTGGGTAGAAACCGTCGCATTTCAGTCCGTTATGAGTTCATAATCGGATTCTACGCGAAAATTCAAGTGAGTCGACCCGATATGAAATTTGGGCCTTCTATTACCCATCTTCACAAAATAAACTCATTTATCCCTCCTCCTTCCTCCTCATATTTCAGCAACATACTCTTCTTCTTCATCTTCCTAAAACACCAAAACACCATTAAAACTTCATAACTTTATAATCTTAAGACGGATGTCATTTCTCCGTCTCTTAACGAAACTTAACGATTTTTACATTAATCTTCTACTCTCATCCTCCTCTTCCTTTTCATAACATAAAATATCTATTTCCTTCAACTTTTTATAAAACCCATTTTCTAGATCTAAACTTAAAACGGGCATAACTTCTTCGTTTCTTAACGTAACTCAATTCCAATTAATGTTTCAGAATCCTCTCACCATCCTCTTTCTTTCTAGCTGATAAAAGATTGAAACTTTTAACATTGTTGTAAGACCGACTTTCACCATATTTCGGTTTTGGGTTCTTGTCGCTCTATTTATCGGGAAAAGATGTATTTTGAAGATTTTGGGTCAAGGAATTCATGTGGGTTGATAGTTAGCTTGGGAATCAAAAATTTGAAGTGCTAATCGAGATAACGGTGATGGGTTACTCGATTAATTATGTGTTTTATGTGTTAATTGTAGTATTTATTAGTGAAAGATGAATTCTTTGTCTTAATTTCACATGGGTATGTGTTAGTTGTTAATTCATGTGTAAATTCATTTCATATGCTTGTCTTTCACTAATCGTATGCTAAGTTACATTTATGTTGTTAATTCTTTCTATTTATCATGGTTGAACTTGAGTTGGACAATAAATGTGTCTTTGTTTGCCTTAATTGATCTTATGCAATTATTGGTTATGATTAGAATGCATTGAATGTAGTTTATTGATGATAAATTATGTTTGGATTAAATGGGTATCAAAGGATTTGGAATAATTGTTGTTGTTGCATGTTGTTTTTTTAGCGTGTTGTCCCAGCCGGCCCACCGGCCGCCGATCACCCCAACCGGCTGGGAGCCCATGTAGTGAAATTGGACAAATTTTGATGAATTTGGTGTAGCGTAAGTCCCAGCCGGCCCGACCGGCCGCCGGCCCCCAACCGGCTGGGCACCCCTGTATATTTTGGTTGTTGTTTTGAAGGACTCCGTGCCCCAGCCGGCTACCAGCTGCCGCCTTAACCGGCTCGGAGTCCTCCTTTTCCCCTTTTCTTCACTTTTTTCATTTTGCCTGTGACCCTCACCCGGGTAGCCGGGTAGCCGGGTAACCGACCGCCGATCACACCCACCGGCTGAGGATTCCTGTATCACTAATGTTGTTGTTCGATGTTGCCGTGGTGCCAGCCGGGTACCCGGCAGCCGGTCCCCTTGACCTCTGGGACCCCCTTTGTCCTTTTCTCATTTCTCTTCGACTTGTCTTCACATGTAATAGTTTGTAAGATTTGTTTATCTTATAAACTTACATAATGACATTAAATATTCATGTTTAGAATATGTAATATCTCACATGTTTATATCACATGATTTGTGACGGCTTTTAATATGTCCCCTCTTTGAGCCGGTTTTACCTTATGTAATGATTTGGGCACTACTTGTTGAGTGCTTTGAACTCTCATTTCCCGGCTATACCATTATACTCGTTAGACTGGAATGTCGGAGCGATGGGGTGTATCCTTGATGCTTGTATGCATTTGTTAGTGGGGATATGACGACTTTGTTGAGAGGCGAACGCAATGCGTTGATCGATCCGGCCGTTAAATGTTGTATCCTTGCAAGGTGGTGTCATTGCATGTAGCATAGTTGCTTGTAGCGTACTTGCTTGTCTATAATTCTTGTGCTCTTTCCGCTTCTTTCGTGTGGGTTTAGACGAATTTGGGGTACTCGACGTCCTTTGTGTTGATCGAATCTTGGATGCGAAATGTTTATCGCATGTCGAATCGGAACACGTTTATTCAGAGAGTCTGGCCAGGTTTAGACTAGGACCGTATTATTATCGTCGTCCTACCGGGTGGAAATGAGTCTTGCATATACAAAATGTTTATCGTGTATGGTTCAGGGAAATGTTTATCATGTGGACGTGTTTTGATCATATTTGCTATGTACATGGTGCTAGTTAGTGTCATTAACCGTGAGAGTATGTGTTTGATTACTTGTGACCGTTGGATGCCTTGACTACTACAAATTCAGACTTAGAACAACGCCCCATCAACAACGCTTATTCACGAAAATTAAGAAAAACTGTTGTCGAATGGATTATTATTTTTCCGCGGAATTTTATTAAAACTAATAACAACGGTATTATTTTTTTGTCCGTTGTTATTAGTTTTAACAACGGGTCAAACTAAAATAACCGTTGTAAATATATAAACTAATAACAACAGTTTACTCTATATCCGTTGTTATTAATTTGGCGCAAAATTAGTGTAAAGTAATAACAACGGTCACCAATAAACCCGTTGTTATAATGTGTTATTAATTTGGCGCAAAATTAGTTTTAACAACGGTTAGAACTTTTTTAACCGTTGTAAATATATAAACTAATAACAACAGTTTAATATGAATAATAACCGTTGTCAATATTTGTTAATAAAGATGAAAAAAACACACAACACTAATAATACTGTACTGCAACACAAAAACACAAACACAAAGCGATCATACTGCAACACAAAACCACAAACACTAAGACATACTCCCTGATCATCTCTGTGTCATCATCTCCGTCAATGTTGTCACCCTCTTCTATTTCTTATTAATCAGGTATTATTTTCATTAACAATTTCTTATTAAGATTTTCTAGCTAGAGAGTTCAATTCTAATTATTGTGGATTTCCTGAATGTCGTTTATTATTGAATTTGTGAATTAGTTGGCTTATAACTTTGCTGAATTATTCAATTCTAATTTTGCTTTATTGATTAAATAGCTTTTAATTGAATTTGTGAATTAGTTATTATTGAATTTATGACCATTATTAAATTTAGTTTTAACCGAATATTTGGTTTAATTACTTCATTATTTGGTTTAGTTACTATATATATTACGAATGTAGATAAATGAGTCGAACTTGGATGAATGCTGTGAATATGAGTGACCTAAACTATCAGGATGGTTTAGCTGAATTATATGAAGTCGTTGCGATCAATTTGAACGGTTCTTCTAGTATTCCATGCCCTTGTGAAAGATGTGGTAATATTAGGTATATGGCTATTCCAGACGTTAAAATTCACCTAGAAAAGTATAGTTTTAGAAAATCCTATACCCGTTAGATTTTTCATGGGGAATCATTACAGGAACAAAATAGCTTTGAAGAAGATGATCTTGAGGTATACGAAAGGCTAACTGATGATCCCGAGTTTGCCGAGTATGTTGAGTTGGAAGCAGACAAGTTGAATGTTGGGTCTACAGATAATGAAGAAAAAGATGATGAATCAAATGCTTTTGAAGATGACAATATTAATTTGGATGACCTTAACAACATGTATGAGAAGTTGTGTGAGTCTGAAGCGCCTCTGTACCCTGGTTGTAAGTACACAAAAATATCAGTTGTGGTGAAGTTGTATAATATCAAGGGGGCAAATGGGGTGAGTGACACGTGTTTCACTAGTTTATTAGCCTTGATAAACGACGTGCTACCAGATGGTAATGTTCTTCTCGTTAAGACATATGAGGCTAAAAAACTATTTAGAGGAGTGGGTATGAAATATAAGAAAATACATGACTTCGTATTGTATCGAAAATTATATCAAAACGTAACCAATTGTCCGGTTTGTTTTCTGTGGCGTTATAAGGATAAGGAAGGGATCACGGCTAAGGTGTTTTGGTATTTTCTAGTGATACCAAGATTCATAAGAACGTTTGCGAATAGCAATGATTCAAATACTTTAACTTGGCATGAAACTGGAAAAATAAATGATGGAAAGCTAAGACACCCGGCAGATGGTATGCAATGGAAATCGTTCGACGCTAAGTATATCGAGTTCGGCAATGAACCTAGAAACTTACGTATAGCGCTGTCCACTGATGGAATGAACCCACATGGAAACATGAGTACCCAACATAGTACTTGGCCAGTAGTGTTGGCTATATATAACTGACCTCCATATGTGTGCATGAAAAGAAAGTATTTGATGTTTTCTGATACGGCTGTCGCAACCCTATCAAAGATAAAACCTAACGGTCTCAACAAAATGTAGTAGAGGCAGTAGGGTATCGAATCCACAGGGAGAGGGAATCCTATAACTTGCTAAATCTGTGAAAGTAACGAAATTGGGGGGTTTGTTTAATTGATTTTCTAACACTACAAAAGAAAATGGAAAGAGAAATAAAGAGCGAAATATTAGAAAGAAGAAGAACTAGGATCGTTGGTTCCCCATGGCATCTACGGTCAGGATAGAAATCAAAGTAAAATCTAAACAGGTTTGTAGGTAGTGAAAAGGTCCTTTCGGTCCGCTATTCGCCCTAAGATATACTAACTTAGCTCTCGCCCTCATTAGCATAATCCCAAAGTTCATCACTGATCTGTCCTTTTCCAATCTCTCGATCTAGGTCAAGGGGGTATCAAGTCAATTAATTGAATGCGTCGACTCAAACAATTAAAAGCTATTAAATGTGAAGATTGCTTCCAAACCTAATCTAGAGACTACTAATCAATTCATCTTACCTAAGCCACAGTTCCCTTAAATCCTAGCAAAGGAGTTAGCTACGCATAATAGAAAGAAGAACAACAACAATAAATAAGCAATAAAGAGACATAGAGAAATAATTAATTGAATTAAAGAACAATAATACCGAATTGGAAAGAAGAAGAAAGTCAGAAGAAGTCTTCCAATTCAGATCCAAAATAAAAGTCAAAAATAAAGTCTACGGTAAAAAATGTTGTCTCGTATGAAGTCTAGAGTTAGGAGAAGATCCTTATTGTTACGTAGTTTCACCCTTAAGTAGAATAACAAATTACAAGGCGTCCATTGCTTAATACACTAAATCACGAAGCCCATTAGAATGAAACCTCTCGATCGAGTAGAATTCGATGTCCAAATCACTCGATCGAGTAAACATAGTGCTCGATCGAGTAAATGTCCAAAGCCAGCAGCTCGATCGAGTAGAATGGTTACTCGATCGAGGTCTTCTAATTAATAGAGTAGTCGATCGAAAGCTTGTACACCTCGAACGAGTGTTTTGCTCGTGGATTTCGTTCTTTCATTCCTTCAACACGACTCCATGCATTCCGAGACACCAAGATTCCTTTCCGACTCACTTATGCATGCTTGAGGAGTTACAAAATGGCTAGTTTTCCGTCATTCTGGTCAACATCTGCAAATATTACAAAACAAACCAAAGTAGACTATTCGGGGGGTATTTGTAGTATAACACTACTAAATAAGCATGGAAATGCGTGCTAATATGGCCTAAAAGGTCTATATAAAATACACGCATCAAACTTCCCCAAACCAAAACTTTGCTTGTCCTCAAGCAAAAAGGACGCAACAAATAAATGGAACAAAAAAAACTCCAGACTACCGCAAATCGCCTGCTTGAACCAATTTAATGCAAAAATCAAACTCAGCAATGATATCAAATGCAAACGAATTGAACCATCGACCTTGCCAGACCATCAATGTCGGACTCTCACGGGTCACTCTTCTCTAAGCAAAGCAAAGGGTAAGCATGTTATGTGTAAGAGAGAGAGAAGGAGAAAATAGTCGCTCACCTAACTACGACCGTCGCGTTCACGCAATGCCAACTAACATGATATAAGATTTAGTTACCGTACACACGCACAACCACCATTCAAGGATTATCACACGCCGAATACTCGCATTATTTGGATAAGTGAGGTTATGGGTAAGAAGGGGCAAAACGATAATTGAATAGAGGAGGTAAAGCGTCAAGCTAGCTACCTGATCTTAATCAAATGACAAAATCCGTCTTCTTGTCTCATACTGAAGTACACGGCCATGATTCGGCCGACAACTCACTAGAACCAAAAGGATCGAGTGGAAACAAAACTGGTTAGCTTATTCAGCTCTTAATAAATCCCCATATGATATGAATAAAGCATGGGAACAGAGACCATTTTCTTTTTTTTCTTTTTCTCTATTATTTTTTCTTCTCTTTTTTCTTTTCTTTTCTTTTCATTTTTTTTTTTTTTAATATTCAGCTAACATTTCCACGGAAACAATTTCAACTTCGATTCCCAAATTCTTAAGATACCAACTCCGTGGCAGGGATGCAAACCAAACAGATAAAATGAAGTAAATACCTCAACAACCAACACTAGACTAGCTCGACGCAAGGTAGGCTAAATTTGGGATGTAGATTGTGGGTCAACTGGCAGTTTTGGCTGAATGTGGAGTTAATTGGGTAATGAGAAAAGGGAAATTGCAAGCATTCTCCGAACATGTGATACCGACCACGAACCCGTACGTGCAGGCTCTAAGAATCAAATTTCATATACATGCAATGCGATGACACGAGGGAGTAACTACTTACAATCCTATATGAACTGGTCATAGATGTCACCAGTTTAAGAGCTCTAATCCTCAGAATATGTAAGTAGGTTGCCAACATGTCAAGCCAAGTCTATTCGTTCAGCATCGATTAACAGCAAATGATCATGCAAGAGATATTAACTGTGCAAGGCTTAAGTCGAGACTAGATGAAGAGTAGGAGAAAATTGTTCCGGCTCGACTAAAATGCAAAAATAAACATGAAATTTTTGAAATTTTTTGAAGTTTATGAGTGATTAACAATGCATACGAAAATGCAGTAAAAACGAAATGCAGACATGATATGGATGCAAAACCTCCCCAAACCAAACCGTACAATGTCCCTATTGTACAAAGTAAAGGAAAAAGAATTGCAAACTAGAGAGAGTCGGAAACTTACAGGAACGCGTGTATAACCGACTTCCCCAAACCGACTGAAAAGAGGTGCTCCAGGGATTCGATCGAGTGTAAAACAGCTCGATCGAGAGGTGTCTTCGCAGAAATACTCGATCGTGTACCCAGAGTGCTCGATCGAGGGGTTATTGTGCTCGATCGAGCGGAAGTTCTACTCGATCGAACAAAAGTGTCAGAGCAATTAACACAAAAACTGCGAGAAGCAAGAAAGTACGCATTTGAAATTGTTTGAACAGTAAAACAGAAATAAACTACTAAAATTTTATTAATACAGTATAACAAAACAGTAATAGATCGGGTTGCCCCTCGATAAGCGCAGGTTTAAAAGGTCCAGCACGACCCTTGAGCTTCAATCATCAAGCTCCTTGTCTCCGTCGAAGAAGAGCACTTCGACGCGACCCACGACATTGTCAGCTCCATAGTAATGTTTCACATGATGCCCATTGACCTTAAACCGGTTACCCTCGGAGTCTTCTTTCTCAACGGATCCAAACTAAGTGACAGCAGTTACTGTGTACGGACCGCTCCACCTGGATTTCAGCTTACCAGGAAATAAACGCAGTCGGGCCTTGAATAGCAACACTTTCTGCCCGACTTGGAACTCATGAGGTATGATTCGCTTGTCGTGCCAACTTTTGATCTTTTCTTTGTAAATACCCGAGCTATCATAGGCATTCAGACGAAATTCCTCTAGTGCATCTAGCTGCAACAACCGTTTCTCACCACATAAGTTAGCATCATAATTAAGTTGGCGGACTGCCCACCAGGCTTTATGTTCTAGCTCAACAGGTAAATGACAGGACTTTCCATACACTAATCGATACGGTGAAGCACCGATAGGTGTTTTAAATGCGGCCCTGTAGGCCCATAATGTGTCATCCAGTTTGTCACTCCAATCCTTCCGTGATTTAGACACGACCTTACTTAGAATCTCCTTTAGTTCCCTATTAGAGACTTCAACCTGCCCACTAGTCTGAGGACGATACCCCAAACCCCTACGATGTTTGACACCATATTTAGACAGTAAGGTCGTTAGGTGCTGGTCCCTAAAATGCATACCCCTATCACTAATGACAACCCTAGGGACGCCAAAACGAGGGAAAATGGTCTTACGAAACAGCTTGATCACGGTCTTGGCATCACAGTTGGGAGTAGCAATCGCTTCTACCCATTTAGACACATAATCTACAGCTACCAGAATATACCTGTTACCGAGACTTGACGGGAATGGTCCTTGATAATCAATGCCCCAGACATCGAAAAGCTCAACCTCTAAAATGCCGTTTGGGGGCATCTCATGTCTCTTCGATATGTTTCCTGTCCGCTGACAAGCATCACAGCTAGCAACAAAAGCTTTAGTGTCATCAAAGAGAGTCGGCCAATAGAAACCAGACTGTTATACCTTAGCCACGGTGCGCGATGGACCGTGGTGACCTCCACAAGGGGAAGAATGGCAGCCTTCTAGGATAGCTTTGATCTCCCACTGGGGAACACACCGTCTGAAGAGACCGTCTGCGCATGACTTAAACAAATATGGATCATCCCAGAAATAATCCCGTACATCATGTAGAAATTTCTTCCGCTGCTGATAGGACATATCAGGCGGCAGCTTCTGGCTGACAATGTGATTGGCATAATCTGCAAACCAAGGTTCAACACCATCTTTAGATTTAATAGAATAGACAGTACATAAAGTATCATCAGCAAACGTATCATTAATGGGAAGAGAATCCTCTCCCTCTTGTCGCGTCAAACGCGAATGATGATCCGCTACAACATTCTCAGCGCCTTTCTTGTCCCTAATTTCCAGATCAAATTCCTGGAGAAGGAGTATCCACCACAGCAATCTGGGTTTGGCTTCCTTCTTATTCAGAAGGTGTTTTAGCGCTGCATGATCTGTAAAAACAATAACTTTAGAACCCAACAGATATGATCTAAATTTATCAAGCGCATAAACTACAGGTAAAAGCTCCTTCTCAGTGGTTGCATATTTCACTTGAGCCTCATCCAGAGTTCGGCTCGCATAGTAAATAGCATTCAAAGCTTTGTCTTTCCACTGGCCGAGCACCGCTCCTAGTGCGTAATCGCTTGCATCGCACATAATCTCAAACGGCATCGTCCAATCAGGAGGCTGAATGATGGGTGCAGAGACCAAAGCCTGTTTCAAAGTGTTAAAAGCAGAAAGACAATCATCAGTAAAATTGAAAGGAGCATCTTTTAATAGCAACTGTGTAAGTGGTTTAGTAATCTTAGAGAAGTCCTTGATGAACCGGCGATAAAAACCGGCGTGACCAAGGAAACTCCTCACCCCCTTCACGTTAATAGGAGGGGGTAATTGCTGAATCACTTGCACCTTTGCTCTGTCTACCTCAATACCCCTATTCAAAACCAAGTGCGCAAGGACTACTCCCTCATTGACCATGAAATGGCACTTCTCCCAGTTTAGCACCAGATTAACCTCAATACAACGCTGCAAAACTTTGTCAAGGTTAGCTAAACATTTATCAAAATCATTCCCATAGACACTGAAGTCATCCATAAAGACTTCCATGATAGACTCTATATACTCAGAAAATATCCCCATCATGCACCTCTGAAAGGTAGCAGGGGCATTACACAAACCAAAAGGCATTCTACAATAAGCAAAAACACCCTTAGGACAAGTAAAAGTAGTCTTTTCCTGATCATCTGGATGAATAGGGATCTGAAAGAACCCTGATTACCCATCCAGATAGCAGAAAAACTCATGAGAAGCTAACCTTTCTATCATCTGATCAATGAAGGGAAGGGGGAAATGATCTTTCTTGGTGGCGGCATTTAACTGTCTATAGTCTATACACATCCGCCACCCTGTTACTAGTCGAGTAGGTATCAATTCATTCTTTTCATTTTTTACAACTGTAGTACCTCCTTTCTTAGGTACGACCTGAACTGGGCTTACCCATTTGAAGTGACCAACTGAATAAATAATACCTGCATCGAGTAGTTTCATCACCTCAGTCATCACAACCTCCTCCATCTTCGGGTTCAGCTTACGCTGACCCTGTCTGTAAGGTTTGTGACCTTCTTCCAGCTCAATCCTATGCATACAGACATCAGGGCTGATGCCCTTGATGTTATCCAGTGAATAACCCATCGCTTTCCTGTTCCTCTTGAGTACAGCCAACAAAGCGGTTAGCTGTTCCTCATTCAGTTTAGAACTGTCAATAACTGGAAATTGCTCAGTAATATCAAGAAAAGCATATTTAAGGTGAGTTGGAAGAGGCTTACGCTCGGGAACTTTTACCTCGACAGAACACAAGGCATGACCCAGGTGTCCCAGCTGTTCTTCCTCCGCGTCAGTCGATTCTTCCTCATCGGCAGTAGCTCTAAGCAATTTCAGCACATCGTCATTGTTATCAAAATAATCTGCACACTCATCTAACAATGTCAAAGATTCCAACGGATCCTTTATCAAGGAATCCGGCCAGAACTCATAAGTGAACTCATCAATGATATCAACAGAAAAGCAGGCATCCTCTATCATTGGTCTAGATAAAGTGTCAGGTAAATTGAACGAAACTGTATCATCCCCTATGGCTAGAGTTAAACGCCCATGTTTAACATCGATAATGGCCCCAGCAGTACACAAAAATGGCCGACCCAAAATAATTTGGGTACGGGTATCCTCAACAATGTCTAAGACTATGAAGTCAACAGGAATAAAAAACTTGCCCACCTTAACGGGCACGTCTTCTATGACACCTAAGGGTCTCCTAAAAGATCTATCAGCCATCTGCAGGGTGATATTGGTCGTCTTAAGACAACCCATGTTAAGCTTACGACAGATAGAATAAGGCATGACACTTACACTAGCTCCAATATCACATAGTGCCTTATCTATCACAACATCTCCTATAACACAAGTAATAGAGAAACTACCCGGATCCTTTAATTTAGGGGGAGACTTATTCAGAATTAAACTACTAGACTCTTCCATAAAAGCGACAGTAGCGAAATTCTCAAGTGCCTTCTTACGCGTTACAATATCTTTCATAAATTTGGCGTAAGGTGGTACTTGAGTGATTAGCTCGGCAAAAGGCACAATTACCTGAATGTTTTTAACCATGTCTACAAATTTGCTGAACTGTTTCTCCGTCTTTGAATCACGTAAATGACCTGGGTATGGGACTCTGACCATCGGAAACGGGTCCCCAATTTTCTCTTTACTCGGTACCTTCGCAGCAGGGGAAGGTACTTCATCGCACACAACGTCAATTTGCGTGCCTGATGTCTGACAATCACTCGATCGAGACTTCTGTGCACTCGATTGAGTGACTCCCTCCTCATCATCCTTCGATCGAGTGGAGGGGCTACTCGATCGAGGATCTTCTATGACTAGCTTGCTCGATCGAGTAAGTATACTAATCGATCGAGTGATGGGTTTACTTGATCGAGCAGTGTCCTTAAAAAAATGACTCGATTGAGTGGTATTCTCAGTCGATCGATCACTTCTCTGTACATCTTCAGTTAATTCCTCCGAGATATCGTCGACCTCGGTATGTGTGCTTTCAGGGACGTGTACAGGACCGTCATAAGCACGACCACTTCTCAGATTTATGGCATTGACTGGGTCATTGTTTGGAAGTAGCGAATTGCATCTGTCGAGCAGTTTCCGGAGGGTATCCGCACTAGATTGTTGCTCAAGCTTTTGCGCATTGATAGTGGCCTTGAGATCTTGATATTCGGCTTGGGTAATGAGTACCTTGCCTTCATCCACGGGTGGTTGAGATTTTGCAGTAGTTAACTCGGCATATAACTCGGAAAAAGAACCCCCTTGCTTGAATTTCCTATAAGCAAGAACCTTTGCTGAATCAGCAAAACAAGTAATAGGGTCATGTCCTTCATCACCGCATCTACCACAAACCATCTCAATAGCTTGAACTTGGTGTATTTCACCCAAATTCCTCTTTTCTACCACATGAACTTCTTCAACAACAGTGTCCCTCCTTCTTTCCGCTCTAGGATTACCGTAGCTAGCAGAATGGATGGCCATATTTTCAATAAGTTGCCACCCTTCATCATCCTCCACATTAGCCTGGAATCTCCCTCGTGCAGCAGCATCCAGAACCATTCTTTGCTCATAAAGCAACCCATTGTAAAATTGGTTGCACAAAAACCATTGCTCAAACCCGTGATGCGGAACTGAGCGAACTAGCTTCTTGAACCTGGCCCATGCTACACTCAAATCTTCAGTAGTAGATTGAGTAAAATTCGTGATCTGGCGGCGCAGCGCATTGGTTCGCAGAGGAGGAAAATACCGTCTATAGAAGGCTAGAGCTAACGAACTCCAATCTTTAACCCAAGCAGCCTTCCTATCTAAATCTCTCCACCAATCCTTAGCGCCATTAGTCAAGGAAAAAGGAAAAAGGAATTCCTTTACCTTGTCTTGTGTCACACCAGCAACTAAAGGAATGGCGGAACAATAGTCTGTAAATATCTCAACATGCCTAGCTGGGTCTTCATCTACCATACCCCCGAATAAATTTCGCTCCACTAAACTGTAGTAAGACGGATGTATTGTGAAGGTACCCTCATCAGCAAAAGGGAGAGTAATTCCCCTAGGTAGAGTCTCAGCACTGGGCTCAGAATGACTCGAAATCTTAGGCATCCTGCAGAGAAATTACAGCAGTGGCAGGTTCAAATGGTCCTCTTTTAGGATTTATACCTACAAATACTAAACACTAACTCAAATATGAGAACAGTCTCAAGGAATAAATTCCTTGAGACCAAAGATAAACTAAAGAAAGCTATAAAATTACACCGTCTCCTCGGCAATAGCGCCAAAATTTGATACGGCTGTCGCAACCCTATTAAAGATAAAACCTAACGGTCTCAACAAAATGCAGTAGAGGCAGTAGGGTATCGAATCCACAGGGAGAGGGAATCCTATAACTTGCTAAATCTGTCAAAGTAACGAAATTGGGAGATTTGTTTAATTGATTTTCTAACACTACAAAAGAAAAGGGAAAGAGAAATAAAGAGCGAAATATCAGAAAGAAGAAGAACTAGGATCGTCGGTTCCCCATGGCATCTAGGGTCAGGATAGAAATCAAAGTAAAATCTAAACAGGTTTGTGGGTAGTGAAAAGGTCTTTTCGGTCCGCTATTCGCCCTAAGATATACTAACTTAGCTCTCGCCCTCATTAGCATAATCCCAAAGTTCATCATTGATCTGTCCTTTTCCAATCTCTCGATCTAGGTCAAAGGGGTATCAAGTCAATCAATTGAATGCGTTGACTCAAACAATTAAAAGCTATTAAATGTGAAGATTGCTTCCAAACCTAATCTAGAGACTACTAACCAATTCATCTTACCTAAGCCACGGTTCCCCTAAACCCTAGCAAAGGAGTTAGCTACGCATAATAGAAAGAAGAACAACAACAAGAAATAAGACATAGAGAGACATAGAGAAATAATTAATTGAATTCAAGAACAATAATACCGAATTGGAAAGAAGAAGAAAGTCAGAAGAAGTCTTCCAATTCAGATCCAAAATAAAAGTCAAAAATAAAGTCTACGGTAAAAATTGTTGTCTCGTCTGAAGTCTAGAGTTAGGAGAAGATCCTTATTGTTACGTAGTTTCACCCTTAAGTAGAATAACAAATTACAAGGCGTCCATTGCTTAATACACTAACTCGCGAAGCCCATTAGTATGAAACCTCTCGATCGAGTAGAATTCGTTGTCCAAATCACTCAATCGAGTAAACATAGTGCTCGATCGAGTAAATGTCCAAAGCCAGCAGCCCGATCGACTAGAATGGTTACTCGATCGAGGTCTTCTAATTAATAGAGTAGTCGATTGAAAGCTTGTACACCTCGAACGAGTGTTATGCTCGTGGATTTCGTTCTTTCATTCCTTCAACACAACTCCATGCATTCTGAGACACCAAGATTCCTTTCCGACTCACTTATGCATGCTTGAGGAGTTACAAAATGGCTAGTTTTCCGTCATTCTGGTCCACATATGCAAATATTACAAAACAAACCAAAGTAGACTATTCAGAGGATATTTGTAGTATAACACTACTAAATAAGCATGGAAATGCGTGCTAATATGGCCTAAAAGGTCTATATAAAATACACGCATCATTGTCGTTCTTAATTTCCGGCCCTAAACAACCTGGAAATAATATAGATGTCTATTTGGAACCTCTTTTAGATGATTTGCGAATTTTGTGGGATATTGGGATAGAATTATTTGATGCATATAAGAATGAAACTTTCAACTTGAGAGCGATGTTATTGTGTTCAATATCCGACTATCCGGCTTATGACGACCTTTCTAGGCATATTGTGCATGGGAAAGAGGCTTGTACATTGTGTGGGAGGGATATCGAGTCTGAATATTTGAAATGTTCTCATAAGTATGTGTATTTGGGAAATAGGAGGGGCTTGGATCCTGACCATTGTTATCATAAGCAGCAGAAAGCATTTAATGGAAGTCAATAACTTCGTCAACCTCCTAGAAGTTTGAGTGGGCATGAAGTTTATCAGAAACTAAAGCATATTGAGATAAAATATAGGAAGAAGAACGGCTCTAATAAATTGTCTACTCGTGGGTATAAGAAAATATCCATATTTTTTGATAAACTTCCATATTGGCCTGACCTGGAGGTCAGGCATTGCCTCGATTTCATGCACATTGAGAAAAATATCTGTGATAATATTATCAATACCCTCCTAAATGTTCCCTGTAAAACAAAGGATAACACCGCACTTAGGGAAGATATGCAAATGATGGGTATTAGGCTAGAGCTGGCACCACAGAAGAGAGGTAATTGTACATTTTTACCGCTAGCAGCTTATACCCTTTCACGGAATGAGAAAAAAGAGTTATGTGCATGCTTGAATGGAATTAAAGTGCCACATGGTTATTCGTCGAACATCAAAAGCCTTGTGTCGATGCAAGACCTAAAACGCACCGGGTTAAAGTCACATGATTGTCACACTTTGATGCAACAATTACTATCCGTGGCTATTCCTTCCATTTTACCTGAAAAGTTACGATATGTTATTACTAGATTTTGTCTCTTCTTCCAGTCCATATACGATAAAGTCATCGATCCCGATGATGCGAATTCATTGCAGGACCTCGTTGTCACCTCTCTTTGTCATTTTGAAATATATTTTCCACCCTCTTTCTTCACTATCATGATTCACCCGACCACTCACTTGATTAGGGAGATTTTGTACCTTGGGCCCGTGTACTTCAGATACCAGTATTCTTTCGAAAGATTGATGAAAGTGTACAAGGACTATACATCTAATCAGGATCGTACAGAAGGTTGTATTGCTGAACGCGCTATTTTAGACGAAGCTCTTGCATATTGTTACGCTCATCTCTTCCCTGAGGAGTTAATTGGCGTTCCAAAGAATCGTCATAGTGACTGGATGACCGGAAAAGGTATTAGGGGCCGTGACAACACCAAAATGTGTTGTGTCTAGTAGTAGTTATTAGGTTCTTTTATTATACTTTTTACGGGTCGTTAGCATCGTTTTATGCTAACCTTAGTCCTTGTAATTATGTTGTTATTTAGTATTGTTAGTCAACTTTTAGAGTCAAACCCGGAAGTCAACAAAAGTCAAAGTCAAACCCGATACCCAAACCCGACAATTGGAGTGGGCTACAAGCAAATCATCAAAGCAAGAAGACCAAGTCTAAAGGGTCAAAGAAAGTCAAGGCGGGACTAAAATCCAAAGGGTCAACGAAAGTCAAGACGCTCACGTGACAACCCTCGCGAATGCGGAAATATAAAACATACAAGCATGCGAATTATATAGCGAAAAAAATTGGTATTTTAAAAACCTTTATACATGCAAGATAGAAAAATACGAGGAGTGTCAAAATATTACAAACTAAATAAAAATACCACAAGAGACGTAGTCTCTCAAAGTTTTAACAAAAGACAAAGTAATTAGCAACTAGCTAAACAACGTCTAGAGGTGTTTCATCCAGGGACAACGCCCGCTAGCTCACACCCAAACCCAAAATACCACAAGCAAAAAGCCATCCAATCAAGCAACCTGTTCATCCATGAAAAACATGAACGCCACAGTCAGTGGGGAGTAACTCCGGGTTCTCCCAGCTATATCACATCAAACGTACATAAAAGGAAATACAAAAGATAAGCATGCATATATGAATATACATGTGAGATACGATAAGGATAAATAGGCAATTCGATAAATAATGATAAGAGCATAAGAGGTACAAGTCCGAATCCATCATGTTATACAAAGACTCGGGGAAGACACTCTTAGGCAACCGAATACGCTCAATAGGGCTTGCATCTCACCGTTAGCGGTATAAGTTTGATAAGATTGAGACTCGACAAACAAACCATGCCAAGTCATCGAATGACCATGAATATCAATCATGTAATCACCCATCCACACATAACAATACAATGACGATGCCCAATCATGCAATGACCATGAATAAAATCATGAAATCACGCATTCAAGAACAACGACACAAAGACGACCTCTCTCATGAAACGCACTAGCACCGTGTACATGGCAAGTATGATTAATGGGCATCCACGGGAGAAAAGCGTTCCCTGAACGCATACACGATTCAATCCATTTCGTATATGTAGACTAATTTCCTCCTGGTAGGACGACGATAATAATACGGTCCTAGTCTAAACCTGGCCAGATTCTCGGAATAAACGTGTTCCGATTCGACATGCGATAACATTTCGCATCCAAGACTCGGTCTTACAATATATATGCCGAGTACCCCAAATTCGGTAGATCAAATCACGAAAGAGGCGGAAAACGAGCTCAAGCCTCATAACATGCGGTACGCTACATGCAAATAACACAACCTCGCAAGTACACAACATTTGACGGCCGGGTCGAACAACGCATAGCGTTCAACTCCCAACAACGTCGTCGTATGCCCACTAACACATGCATTTAAGCAGTAGGATACCTCTCCGTTCCTACATTCCAGCCTTACGAACGGGAAGGTAGCCAAGGGAATGAGAATACAAAGCACAAGACAAAATAGTGCTCAAACCGTATCATTTGTGAAAACCGACTCAAAGTGGGAAACATACCAAAAACCGTCACAAAACATGTGATACAAGCGAATGAAAATATCATATATCCAAAACATGAATCAATACATGATACATAAGCATTTGAACAAGTTTATGAAGCATAATGAATTAAAAACAGAGATACCTCTCAAAACACAATTGTTTGGAAACCAACGAAAAACAAGGGTCCACTTCAACGGTCATAAACTAGAGTTATAGACTGCAAATGAAGAAAATTCCAAAGGAGGTGATGGTGATAGCTTAAACCTCTTACGGTCCAACGAGGATGTGCCAAAGCCCAAAAACAGCAAGTAACTGGAAGGAGAGGAGTATATTCATTTTACGAAAGGGGGTCAATGTTCCAGGGGAAAAAAAAATTACTGGTCGGCAGCGAGAGGAGTGACGCTGCCATGCCACCCACGACGAAGCATGCGTCCACGACGACAGATTGCGTCCCCCGACGCAGCTGCGTCCTTCGGGGATTTCAAGGACGATCAAAAAGAAACAGGGTAGCAACAACAAAATCATCTTTGTATCATCACAAATTCATCATAGGTCCATACATGAACAAACTAAAAACATCCATCAAACAACAACACAAGTCCTAAGCATACTAACCATAATCTAAATACGATTACTAGCCTAGAAAACACATAAAACACGTAAATGATATTGAGTAACCCTTCACCGTTACCTTTTTGCGTCTTTAAACGGTTTCTAAACCTTCCTAGTCTCCACCTACATACAATTAGATAATAAAAGATGAATATCATTCACCTTGAGAAAGACGTATAATTTAAAAAACGAGAAAGACGGTAATTTTATAACCAATACGGATAGAGGAAGCTAAGAGGGGAAGAATAAGACGAACTTACGTGAATTTGAGCGAGAAACGAAGGAGTAGCGACGAATCTAAGCTTGAAAGAATATGGAGGCTAGGTTTTGGGTTTATTTGGTGAAGAAGAAGGAGATTGAGTTGTGAGGGAGTTAGGGTATGAGGGAGTATATGAAGGAGTAAGTGGAAAAAGTCAAGGAAAAAGTCAAAGACGGCTTAAGACGGGTTTTACTTGAAAACTCGCGGAAATTCCAAATACGAACTCAGAAATTCTAAATTCGACTCGGAAAAAAAAATTCTAAATTAAAACTTAATTTCGCTGAAAAGTATCCGTAAAATATTTTCACTATAAAAATAAGGTACATTTGCGGGTGTTACACTCAACCAAGGGAAAAACTGGCAGCATGAAACGCTGCCAGCGCCAGGGAACGCTGCCAGCGTCCTGGTCTCAGGCATGTGTTCTTCATTCTCCGTCTTGTCATTTTGAGGCCCATTTCTCAAGGCCCCTAGGTTTTCGGACCAAGGGTATATAAGAATCAGATTGTAGAGAGAGAAGCACATAACATTTGATACAACATTCCACAACAAAACACATTAGAATTCTCACTAGTTTTGTTCTTCATTTTGGTTTTGTAATTTGGTTGAACTTCATAATGGGTTGTAATATTTGGATTATGAGTAGCTAATTTTCCATTGCTTAGTGTAATTGGAACAAGTTATCTTCTTTTAGCATTGTAAGGCCTTTTGAACCTCTTCTTCTCTATTTAATTCCATTTTCACATGTTTAAATTCCATTGTTGAATGAATTGTTGTTGAGACTAACCGTCTTAACAAGTGTTTGTTTAATTAGTGCTTTGTTTAGATAAATTTGGTTAATTTGTCTTGATATTGGTGAAACAACCTTGAAAGATTGTAACTTTGGTTTAAAGTTGGAATCTTTTGAGTGGAATTTGGTTTATTGTGTAATTAGAACATTTTTTAGTGTTTTATTACATGGTTCTAGCTTGTTTCTTTGGTTTTGTTCATAAAGCTTGCATCTTTGATTTGGGCTCAAGTTTTAATGGGTGTAAATTTAGTTGTAAAGGGTCATTCTTGGTTGGTTTAATCCATGTTGGCTAATTTCTTAGAAACTTGTATTAGTAATTAGAGAAGAGAGGAAAAGAAGAGTCTTTACTTTGTTAATTGTGGGGAACTTGGGAAAATTACACTAAGTTGTTTCTCCATATTTGAATATTTGAATCTTTAGTTTTTGTTGGTAATTTTAGACTTGCTAATCAATTCTCATGTCAAACTTTCTCCCTATATGTTATCCTACATGTTTTGTCATTGTGAATATCATAGTTTGTAATTAATTTAAGCTTTTGTTTTAATTAGTGTCTTAATTTGTGATTAGAGTAATTAGTTAGTATTTAGTTTTGTTAATTGGCATTTTGCAAGAGTCTAGATTAGATTAATTTAGTCATTACCGCCTTCTCTTTGGTTCGACCCTATTCTTACCATTTTACTACCTTTATTTAAGATAGTTTGTGTTGGTCTAGGAGTTTATAAATTGTTATTTGATCGTAGCTAATTAGCGGAATTAGCGACACCGTTAAAAAGCCTCGTCAGGCCGGGTTATTGATGTTAGTATTTTGTAGCAGCAATTTTGGGGGAATGCAAAGATGTTAGTATTTTGTAGTTGTGAAATTTTGTATGGTTAATAGCCTTGTATTGAGGCTGTACATATAGAGAGTTATTGATTGGAGTTATTGATTCACATGCAGTTATTGATTCAGACATTAATTATAGCTTTGATTCACATGCATTTACATTTCCCAAAACCAGTATACATTCACATGCAGTTATTGATTGAGTCAATGTGTGAATGTATATATGTTTCCTATGCAGTCAATGCAGTCAATGCAGTTAATGTGGTAATATGCAGTTACTTCCTATATTCACATGCAGTTAATTAAAAAAAAAAATTAAGAAATAACAACAATGGCTTTACTTAATATACCCGTTGTTATTACTTTCAACAACGGTTATTAAATAATGAACCGTTGTCCATGTGTTTATTAAAGTTTTCATATTGGCGCAAATAGGGTGAAAATATATAAGAACGGGTAGACTTTAACCGTAGTCATTACTCTATCACAACGGTTGTATTCAGTAAAACCGTTGTAGAAAGTAATAACAACGGTTGTATTCAGTAATAACCGTTGTTATTTCTTAATATTTTTTTTGATTAAAAGAGATTGCATTACAGTCCAAACCTGTGAATAAACAACAGCAGAACAACTGTAATAGCAGAAACAACAACAGCATAAGCAGAAACAAGAACATGCAACCAAAACATGGCCACTGTATACTGAATGACCAAAGCTAAATTTGGGAATCTTTAAGAATGACCAGAGCTAACAAGTTTGGACATGAATATAGGAAGTAACTGCATATTACCACATAACCTAGTCTAAGTCTCTCTATAAATACACCCTCAAAACCCCTCCTTTAAATATTACATAACCCTAATTAATTACTCCAAAAATTAGAATCATCAATGGCAGCAGCTAACCTTCCCAACGATGAGACGACCCTTACAAAATCGATTGCAGATGAGGAGGAGATCGACTCTTGCCGTACTTCCCGCTGATCATCACCCATTGATTAAAGCATCCATTGAACATCAAAGGGATTATTGGATTAAAAGGCTTGAAGCAGTCCGACTTGTCAACAAAGCGTCGTCATCATCATCGTCGTCTGGCTACCCTCGTCGGCCCGAAACTCGCAGGTTGGATGCCGCAAGAGATATGCTGAGCTGTACCCGTCCTACCTTATCTCCACATGCAAGATGTGTACTTGCATGCATTGAATATGTTATTGCAAAATACGAGGTTAATGATCCGGAAGTCATCAGTATTATCAATATTGTTCCGGATTGTTGGTGGCAGTGTGAGAAAAGCTTTTTACTCTTAACCGGAATTGTTCCGGATCATTTAAAATCTTTATTTATTTGATGTTGGATGAATGTAATGTACTGCAATATAAAATCTGGGTTATTCCTAATGAAATAATCAATGATAAAGAATGTTGTTTAAAGTGTTTGAATTGATATGATTAATTTCGTTGATGTTCAATCTTTTGATGTTTGATCAATAGCGATAATAATTTGATATTACATAAAATAAAAAAGACCTTGCTTTATTGATAAAAAAACACAATACAGTACACCGAATTTAATCTGGTCAGTATCGGGCCATCAAGTTACATACTAGATAGAATTAAAATGTAAACATTAATATTATATATATATATATATTAAATAATAAGTTCATTCTACACATCATACGGCGCCACACATAAACGACGCCAAATTAAAACAACCAAACAACAATATCAATCGGCTCAGCCTCTACTAGACCATATATACAGCAATAACCGTCCAATTTCGTACTGCTCTCCCTGTGTACTTGAACGAAGTCGACCCCATTATTTAATTTGGGAAACGGTGACGGTTATGCATGTGGGGTAGAGCGAGCCATCTATATACATAGCTAGATATGTATGGCCCAGGCTGGTGGTCCGTGGTCTCAATCCAATCATTTCGCCCAAATCCAATCATTTCGCCGGGCCGTGATCTCAATCCAATCATTTCGCCCAAATTCAGTGGATGTGGCGTTGCCTTAGCTTGTGTCTATATATACATCCAGTCAAGCAACGACGTATCAATCTAAACAAGAAATCACTTTCATTTTGATAGAAATTAAGTTGTATAATTATCGGGTCACAGATATTAAATCGGGTGGATCGTATATATATCAGGTTACAGAAGGTCGACATCGATCGGGTCGGGTCGTTTCAGGTTCATGCATGCATCATATCATCGATCATATCGTATATCGATCGGGTCACTTATATAATGCAGCACGGGTCGTGTATATATATATATATCGATAATCGGTAACATGCCGTGTGACAACCCTCGCGAATGCGGAAATAAAACATACAAGCATGTGATATAATTAGCGGAAATGCGGTATTTTAAAAACTTTTATACATGCAAGATAGAATTACGAGGAGTGTCAAATATAACAAACCAAATAAAAATACCACAAGAGACGTAGTCTCTCAAAGTGTTAACAAAAGACAAGGTTATTAGCAACTAGCTAAAATCGTCTAGAGGTGTTTCATCCAGGGACAACGCCCGCTAGCTCACACCCGAACCCAAAATATCAAGCAAAATGCCATCCAATCAAGCAACCTGTTCATCCATGAAAAACATGAACGCCACAGTCAGTGGGGAGTAACTCCGGGTTCTCCCAGCCATATCACATTAAACGTACATAAAAGGAAATACAAAAGATAAGCATGCATATATAGATATACATGTGAAATACGATAAAAATAGATAGGCAATTCAATATATAATGATAAGAGCATATGTAATACAAATCCGAATCCATCATGTTATACAAAGACTCAGAGAAGACACTCTTAGGCAACCGAATACGCTCACTAGGGCTTACATCTCACCGTTAGCGGTATAAGTTTGATAAGATTGAGACTCGACAAACAAACCATGCCAAGTCATGCAATGATCACAATAAATCCATCATATTATCATCCATTCAAACGTACCAATACATTGACAATGCCAAGTCATGCAATGGCCATGAATAATCAATCATGAAATCAAGCATTCAAAGACAACGACACAAAGACGACATCTCTCACGGTAAATGAAACGCACTAGCACTGTGTACATGGCAAGTATGATTAAAAGGCATCCACGGGATATAACATTTCCCTGAACGCATACACGATGCTACATTTCGTATATGTAGACTAATTTCCTCCTGGTAGCACGACGATAATAAATATCCGGTCCTAGTCTAAATCTGGCCAGAATCTCGGAATAAACCATTTTTCGATTCGACATGCGATAAACGTTTCGCATCCAAGACTCGGTCTTACAATATATATGCCGAGTACCCCAAATTCGGTAGATCAATTCACGAAAGAGGAGGAAAAGAGCTCAAGCCTCATAACAAGCGGTACGCTACATGCAAATAACACCACCTCGCAAGTACACAACATTTGACGGCCGGGTCGATCAACGCATAGCGTTCAACTCCCAATAACGTCGTCGTATGCCCACTACACATGCAATTAAGCAGTAGGATACATCCGCGTTCCGACATTCCGGCCTTACGAACGTGGAGGTAGCCAAGGGAATGAGAGTACAAAGCACAAGGCAAAATAGTGCTCAAACTTTATCATTTGTAAAAACCGACTCAAAGTGGAACATACCAAAAACCGTCACAAAACATGTGATCCAAGCGAACGAAATATCATATAACCAAAACATTAATATTATAAGTCACTACGTAAAATTATACGATAAACGAATCATGCGAACTATTATAAATTACGTGTTTTAGAAATTATAAGAAATAAAACACAGCCGTGTTGCAGGCCGGTCTGGAGGCCGGCGGTCGGTACCCCGGCTCGCGCATCAAGCTAAAACCAAAAATCACCAAAAAATAGGGCATGTGTTCCAGGCCGGTCTGGAGGCCGGCGGCCGGGCACCCGGCCAGGACCATCACTACACAAAAATTCCAACTTTCCTACTGATGTGTTCCCAGCCGGTGGGCAGACCGGCGGCCAGTCACCTGGCTGGGAACCCCAGTTCAGCCGTGAGCATTCAACACTTGTTCAATCCATTTCAATTCTTATATTTAACTTCTAATAATTATCAACAATCAATATACATCATCAACACTCATCAACTAACAACAATCATTATCAATAACATAAATCCTAAGCTTTCTAATCGTATTCTAAATACGAATTCTAACATATAAAGCATGTAAAACACGTAAATGATATCGAGTAACCCCTTCACCGTTACCTTATTGCGTCTTTACTCCGCGTCAAGGTCCTCTTCTATTAGGAAATAGTCTTTGTCGGGATCTTGGAGGTCAACACCTACAAAATAGTTAATAAAAGATGAATTTACTTAACCTTGAGAAAGACGGAAAGTTTGAAAAGCGAGAAAGACGGTAATTTTATTATCAATACGGATAGAGGAATCTAAGAGGGGAAGAATAAGACATACTTACGTGAATTTGAGCAAGAAACGAATGAGATACGATGATTATAAGCTTGGATCAAAAATGGAGGCAATGTTTTGGTTTTCTTAAGGAAGAAGAAATGTTTGAGTTGTGTTTGTGTGAGTATGGATTAGGTTAGGAGTAGTATGAGATGTATAAGGAAAAAGTCAACAAAAGTCAATGACGGCTTAAGACGGGTTTTACTTGAAAACTCGCGGAAATTCCAAATACGAACTCGGAAATTCTAAATTCGACTCGGAACATTAAATTCTAAATTAAAACTAAATACGCTGAAAAGTATCCGTAAAATATTTCCACTATAAAAATAGGGTACATTTACGGGTGTTACACATCAGTCTAGGGGCATCATCCATTTAACATCGAAAACTCCGCTAATAACCTAGTCCTCAAGCGAACGTAACTCATCTCGATTACACCTTAACCCCTTCCAAATATTAGATCCTACAATTTATTGACAATCACAAGGCCGAAGCTACTAACCCAAATATCTAGTATCCAACTAGCATTATCAAAGGTCTATCGACAAGGAAAAATCTACAATCAAACAATTCACATGAAGGGTTTTCCACCATACTGTAACATCCTTTGTCCAATCATTATTATACTTGAAGCCACAAGCAGAGATAATCATATCTAGAGAAGTATATTGACCAACAACAACAAGATGAACAGACTCACCATTCCAGTTTTCCGATTCAAATCACCCCAAGGCTTACTATCCATAACTTAAAGAAATTTCTCATTCAAAAACCACAAAATCTCATGAAAGAACAATTAGAAATTCCAAATCATACATGGCAAAGCACATGGCGATTAGGCAACTATTCAAATCATCTAGCATATATAGAACTCAAAATGCATTGATCTTCACTTATGAAAATATTTCTCAAACTCAAAATCCAACATTTAGAGACATCTAATTCCCAAATGATCTCCAAGGCAACTATTATGATACTAAAGAAAACTAAACTATCATTCCAATAAACTCGAACTTTGAATTAACACCACAACATCAAGCTCGAAAATCTAAAGCTACCAAGAGAGAATACATTATCACTATTAGGATCCATCCTAGAGCTTAAGTTCTATTTCCCATGGTCAAATGCAGCATGAAATTTGCTCAATCCGAAGACACATATTCTACCTCAAGAATCCCAAAATACATTACACTCATTCTCTGCGCCAAGCAAACGACAACCAATCCACTCGAGGAAAGACTGTTGGAGCTAGTGTCCTCCACAGTTAGTGTGATAACATGAATACATCTCTTACAGGTTCACAGGGTATACTTAGTATTCTTATCAGTTGATTAACGTTTATCAATAACGGTTGGCTTGCTAGGAGTTTTACGTTATTGTCATTTTAATGGCGGTGATCAACTGGTCCCTAAAAGTCACACCTAAAGGATGTGTCTGAGAGATGTGATTATATGAATAATATAATCATATTGATGCCTTGTTATATGACTAAAAGGTTAGTCGATGTATATGACTAAAAGGTTAGTCAATGTAATGATGATACGATTATTTAATAACGATTAAATAATATTAGCTGAGACGAATTAAATGTAATTTGTAATTGAATATAAACCGTTATATTTAATCAATGTATATAATGTAAGCTTAAACAAATTAAAATGTTAATTCGTAATTAAACATAATATGTTATATTTAATTAGCAAATTATAAATATACGGATATTTATAGTTGACGTATATATTATATTAAATGCTAATATAACCGAAAAAGGAAAGAAAAAAATAGTATTTTTCACTCTTAGGTTTCGGCTAATAAGGGTTTAATATAAGGAAAATATCTCCTATTATTCTTTTATGGTAACTAGGTCAAAAACCCTAATTACATGAGTAGTAATAAGAGGAGAGACTCCTTTTTCTAACCCTAAGGGATTTGGCTGTGATAGAGCAAGAGGAACAAGTTTTTTTCTTCTCTTGAATTCTCTCTATCATTCATCATCATACAAAAGAATAGTTAGCAGTAACTTTTCTCAGAAATTATTCTAGCACAAGCAAGGCATATCTTGGAGCATCTTGGGTGCAACAATTAGGAGAATATCGATTTCGATATTGTTCATAGGCCAAATTTGCTAGGACCAAAGGTTAATTCTAAATTCCTATAATTTTATATTATGCAGTTCATTTATGACTCGTAATTCATATACTATAGTTTCGTTATAATCCGTAAAATTAATGACGAAATATACCGATATTTTCTACAAGTGGTATCAGAGACAAGGGCTACGAAATTATTTTATATGTTTTTCATAATTGGTGAAATATAAGATTAGATTTTTTTTGTTTTTTTTTTGTTTTCGGCTGAGAAAAGAAAGAAAATAAAAATTGTTTGATTTTTTTGGTACTGTTCACGGCCGAAGGGAAAAAAAATTTGGTACTATTCACGGCACTGTTCAGGCGTGAGAAAAAAAAAAAATTTGCCTTGTTTTTCCATTTTGATTCATTATAATTGTTGTTTTAAATAGTTAAGACGATAACATGATGAATTTGTAGTTGTTTTGATTTAATAAGGATTAAATTAAAATGTAAATGGAAATCGATTTGAATGTTCATTGCTATATATTTTTCGGTATTCATTGATTTAGATATTCATTTTAACTTGTTAAATTGAATCATCTAGTTTGTATCGATGTTTAATAATGATTAGATGTTGATAATTTGTACTGATCTTGAAAATATTAGTAACATCAAATTATTTTTTTTAAAAACAAATAAAAAAAAACCTGTTTTTTTTTTATATTTTTGGGCCGAAAAGTTATTTTTTTTTATTATTCATTATAATGATAATGTTTTTGTCTATTGTTGTGAAGAAGTTAACAACGATTGGATACCCAATTATTTTAAAGAGGTTTAAAATAATGTTGTATTAATTCATATTAAAGAATATGAATGAAAATTGAATTATGTTTGGTTGGGATTATTGTGATTAATTAAGGAAATATCACATAATTTTGATCATTTTAAAAGGTGGTTTGGATAAATTACTCGTCATAATTAAAGAATTATGTCTTGAATGTTTAATTTATAGTTGATGCATTTTATCTTGTTGAATGAATGGTTGAATGGTTTAATTTACGTATTTTTGCAATCGGTTGTAATTTGTATTACCTAGTGTGGCCTGAGTTGATCATGTTTTCGTAATGATGGAAACATGATCTTTGATGTAATTTTGAGATCTCGAATCTCCATTTTATTTTTCATTAAATTACGTTTTTAAATTAGAATGTAAATAGGTTTATATTTTGTAATTTATTAAATGTATTTTGAGAAGACTAAAGATGGAGATCGGATTGCTCACTCCCGCTACATGGACCAAGATGGAACATCAAGACAAGCTTCTCGAGTCCAAATGGGTTGGATTCCAAAGTTGTATTTTTGTTCATTTTGGTAGATAGGCCACACTAGGACTTTGTAATATTTTTATGTATTTTTCCGTTCTTGTTGTTTTTCATCACATGATAGTTAGTGCATCATATTCCGCCTAAACCAAACCACCTACTACTAAAATGCATGAAAATTGACTCATATAGTTTGAATGTTAGTTATCATGGACATAAAGATGTCACTCGAATTTAAGCCATCATTTTAGTTTATTCATTCTCGCATGCTAGATACTAGTTCACTTTGAATTGAATTAAAATAAAATTGATGGGATCTTCCTCTAAACCTAAAATTGAGACTAGTCTTTATAGGCCAAATTTACTATGAATCCCTTCTTCGTTGGTAGGCATATAGGACCTTACTCTCCATATGACCCCTTCTACGTTGGGTAAGTAGTGTGTGTTGACCTATTTTATCTCAACATTATAGTCCGAAGAGTTTCTCGTGATTATGATGGACTAAAGATAGAATTTACAGAAATTTATCGATCAAGAATTCTAAAGGTAGAATTAGCCAAGAGTTTCACTTATCAATTTACAGATAATTGAGTCTTGGGATCATTTATATAATTCTTGAGGGAGGTCAATTGTATAAATGCTCAAGTCTTTGCATTAAATCATATTTTGCACTAGACTTAAATTCAAAACGATGAGTTTGCTTATTTTTCCTTCTTTTCAGTGTAGAACTAGTTTATATTGATAATACTGCATATAAAAAATGGCTGGAAATACTGATATCCCTATGCCAAGTGCCACGCTCGCGCGCGATTCGCGAGTCCTGGCTTAAAACTTTTATGGACCACATGAATCAGTCCACGCGACTGAAGAATGACTGGTCAAACTTTGCGGAATGGGAGGCGGCATTACGGAATGCAGCCATTGCTGACGGCAAGCTCCAGTACTTGACTGAGCCAATACCGCCAAACCCAGGCCCCAATGCGAGAGCTAACGAGTCACATGCTTATAATGACTTCGTTATGGAAGCGGGTGCGATAAAGAACGTACTCATCTTTGCAATGGAAAGCAATTTGGAAAGACGCTTCATTGCCCAAGGTGCAAACAAGATTTTCACCACGCTCACTAACGAATTCTCAAAAGCACCAAGGATCGTTACTTATGAGCATACCTGCCGCTTCTTTGAGGCAAAACTCCAGAAGGGCCAACCGGTTAGCCCACACATTCTTGATATGATTGAGAATGTCGAGAAACTGGAGGCACTTGATTGCAAAATCAGTGAGAGCATAATCATTGACCGTGTGCTTAATTCATTTCATGATGGTTTTGCCCTTTTCAGGGCAAATTACTATATGAATGATATAAAGAAAAGTCTTCATCAGCTACACTCACTTCTCGTACAGACCGAGAATGATATGAAATTGAGTGGGAGCATGAAGCGAGATGTTCTCATGATTTCCAACAAGGGCAAAGGTAAGGGCAAGGCTCATGGCGACTGAGCTGTAGGAAAGCCAATATTTAAAAAGTCAGGAAACGGCAAGAGTGGGCCTGGTGAGACCAGTGGCTCACAAGGCAAGGCAAAGAGCAAGGATGGTAACATGGAGTGCCACCATTGCCACAAGACTGGGCATTGGAGGAGGAACTGTCCCGTGTACCGTGAGGACATAAAAGCAGGCCGCGTCACTTCTGTTGATATGTCATCTTTTATTAAAGGTTGGTGACAAAGATCAAACTTATCTATGGCACTGCCGTATGGGACACATAAATGAGAAACGTGTAAAGAAGCTCATTGACAATGGGACTATCTCCCCATTTGATTACGAATCATTTGGCACGTGTGAATCATGTCTTATCGGTAAAATGACTCTAATTTCCTTCAAAGGTTTTGGAATGCGCGTTAGTGACCTATTAGGACTCATACATACTGATGTATGTGGACCTATGTCAATAAACGCAAGAGACGGATATAGATATTTTATCACTTTCACGGATGATTTGAGTAGATATGGATATATCTACTTAATGAAGCACAAAAGTGAGTCCTTTGAAAAGTTCAAGGAATACCAGAATAAGGTTGAAAACCAACTGGGAAGAAAGATTAAAGCATTTCGTTCAGATCGTGGTGGCGAATATCTTTCAAATGAGTTTGATCAACACCTTAAAGACTGTGGTGTAGTATTACAGTTAACTCCACCTGGAACACCTCAATTAAATGGTGTGTCCGAACGGAGAAATCGAACATTACTTGATATGGTTCGATCCATGATGAGTCACACGGTAGTACCTGATTCATTATGGGGTTATGCTCTTTTGTCAGCTGCTCTTATACTTAACCGAAGTCCGTCTAAAGCTGTAGACAAGACTCCATATGAGTTATGGAAGGGAACGGTCCCTAACTTGTCCTTTATTCGGGTTTGGGGCTGCGAGGCTTATGTCAAGTGGAGACACGAGACTAAGCTCGGCCCGCGATCGGTCAAGACATACTTTATTGCTTATCCAAAAGGAAATTTTGGTCATTACTTCTATTCGCCTACCGAACAACGAGTTTTTGTTGCGGCTACTGCGAAGTTCTTAGAGAAAGAGTTTCTCGAGAATAATTCAAGTAATAGAACCTTCGATCTGTCGGAGATTCAAGAACCAACAACCGAGCAACCAATGGAGGAAAGGGTTCCTTCAACTTCTGCTACGGTTAACATCCCTATGGAACCTAGGAGGTCGGGTAGAGTCTCCATTCCTCCAAACAGATACAATGGTATGGTCGAGGAGAATGAGAGAGATGATGTTTTACTTCTAGAGAGTAACGAACCCGCTACCTATAAAGGTGCCATGACCTGTTCCGACTCTAAGCTATGGCTTGAAGCCATGCAATCCGAGATGGACTCCATGTATGAGAATAACGTATGGGATCTTGTTGATTTGCCTGATAAGGTACGGCCTCTTCAGTGCAAATGGCTTTATAAGATAAAGCATTCCAAAGAAGGACAACTAGACACCTATAAGGCACGACTAGTTGCAAAAGGTTTCTCTCAAGTGCAAGGATTGCATTATGATGAAATTTTTGCACCCGTAGTTATGATGTGTTCCATTCGGATAATCTTAGCGATTGCCGCTTTTCATGACGATGAAATTTGGCAGATGGATGTGAAAATCGCCTTCTTAAACGGTTATTTGGAGGAGGAATTGTACATGGTACAACCCGAAGGTTTCATTGATCCTAAGAAAGTTTGCAAGCTTAAGCGTTCCATTTATGGACTTAAGCAAGCTTCTCGGAGTTGGAATCATCGTTTCGACCAGGTGATAAAAGAGAATGGTTTCACTCGATCGGTCGAGGAACCATGCTTGTATATCAAGTCGAGTGGGAGTAAGATTGTCTTCTTAATATTGTATGTTGATGACATACTCTTGATTGGGAATGACATCCCTCTCTTATCTTCGGTAAAAGTATGGTTAAAGAACCATTTCCAGATGAAAGATCTGGGTGAGGCACAACGCATATTGGGGATCTGTATCTATAGAGATAGATCACGACGGATGTTATCACTCAGTCAGGAGTCTTATATAGATAAGATTCTTGAGAGGTTCAGCATGACCAACTCCAAGAAGGTGAACCTTCCAATGATTTCTGGGATGCATTTGAGTAAAGCTCAGGCACCCAAGACATCGGAAGAGGTCGAGCGCATGAGCCGTGTTCCTTATGCATCAGCTATAAGATCGATCATGTATGCCATGATATCCACACGTCCGGATGTGGCATATGCATTGAGTATGACGAGTCGGTACCAAGGCAATCCAGGTGAAACACACTGGATGGCTGTCAAAAACATCCTTAAGTACTTACGAAGGACTAAGGACTGGGTATTGACTTATGGAGGAGACACAGAGCTATGCGCAATCAATTACGCAGATGCTAGCTTCCAAACAGATGGACATGACTCGAAATCTCAGTCTGGATTCGTCTTTACTCTTAATGGCGCTGCGGTCAGTTGGAAAAGTTTCAAACAGAGTGTTATAGCAGATTCTACAACTAAGTCTGAGTACTATTGCAACGGGAGTATATGATCAAGACAAGACACAAGCTCAAGACAAGATTCAACATCAACAACATCAAGACATCAATATCATTCAAGGCAACAACATCCATTCAGACAACACCATGACCAGTTATGACAATGTCCTATTCAGTCCAAGTAACCACCACTTCAGGCCAGCTAAGACAACACCACACCACCTAGAGCAAAGCCTAGCCATCCACTTTCCAAGACTAAGCCACAACAACACACAGACAACAGCCAAACAAACCCAACACAACAAAAACAACACTCAGCCTAAAACAGCCATTCACAGTCTTCCTAAACAGGGTCCATGGGGGTCTCACACAATCAAAAAAGCCTAACCAACCATCAAACTTATGTCTTGGGAAGGTCCTCTACAACCTTTCCCAGGACTTTTCTTCCAGGAAACAAACACACAAAAAGTTAGCCTAGGGACAACTCCAGACTATCCAGATTTCAGTCTTTTTGCAGTAGTTAACATGTCACTATCAAACTTTCCTGTTATGATCAAACAAGCTCGAGGGCCTTTTAGCAGGACCTTTGGCATCCATCCCACTTCAGTTGAGCTCAAGAATCAAGCTTAGAAGTCCACTCCTCCACCAGTTTCAACCTAAACAGTCCCATTAAGGCAGATTGTCCCATTAGAACTACTTTTCTACTTTATTGCTTTATGCTGAACAATGTAGCTGTTATTTCTGTTTCTTTTGCAAGCCAATTGTGGCCCTAGGATGTATTGAACGAGTAGGATGTAATCTCCTTGCCTATATAAGGCCTTTTCCTAATGAATGAAAGACAGATTTGAAGTAAAACATAAAACTGAAACCTTGTTTCTGTTGCATCTCTTGGCTGTGTGCTTGAGACAACTTCCTTTGCTTTGTGCTTGGAAGTGAGCTAGGGTCCTTAGCTGTGTGCTGGGATCAAAGTTCAACCCTCAATCATTGGCTTTGTGCTTTGGTTAAGGTCCTATCCTTGTTCTTTAACAACCAGCCCACACAGAAACAGAGTATTTGCAAAGTGTCTTAACCATAGTTCAATTGTCATTGTTTAGTTGTCTTTCTGAATAGTTTCAGTGCAAATTGGTTATCAGAGCTTTGGTTTGTGAGTTCATCTACCTAACTACATTAAAAATACAAAATCCAACCATGAGTGAAGAGAGAATCACAGGTCTTGAAAACACAGTTCAAGGTCTTGTCAGAACTGTAATGGAGGTCTCTAGATCTGTCAATGAACTCCTTGAGGGCCAACAGAACAATGATACAAGGGGAGGCAGAGGTCGAGGAAGAGGAGCACCTTTCCCACAAGGTGGAGTAAGGAGGAGACAACCTGTAGATCAGTTTGAAATGTCAGATTCAGATGGCTCAGATCACAGTCTTCTCAGACACCAAGACAAAGACATAAAGGTAGAGATTCCTGACTTTCTAGGTAGCTTGAACCCTGATGATTTCCTAGATTGGCTAAGGTCTGTAGAAAGAGTCTTTGAGTTTAAAGGATATACTGATAGAAAGGCTTTTAAGGTTGCTATAATGAAACTAAAGGGTTATGCCTCACTGTGGTATGAAAACATGAAAACCTTGAGGGTTAGAGAAGGTAAGGAACCTGTTAAGTCATGGCTCAAACTGAAAAAGAAAATGAGGGCTAAGTTTGTCTCTAGGGACTATACTCAGGATATGTTCATTAAGCTCACTCACCTTAAACAGGATCAAAGACCTATAGAATCTTACCTAAGGGACTTTGAACAACTCACATTACAATGTGAGGTTGTTGAGAAATCTGAACAAAAGATAGCAAGGTTCTTAGAAGGGTTGGATGAAAGGATAGCTAGCAAAGTTAGGCTACAAAATATATACTCCTTTGAGGAAGCTGTCAACTTGTCTTTGAGGGTAGAAAAATTGGGAAAGGGAAAGGCCAGTGCTTCTAAAACACCTGCTAGAACCCCCACCTTCAAACCCTTTGTAGGAGTCAAGATAGGAGAACCTGTGGTTCCTATTAAGACCCCTTTCAACCCTGATAAAAGCAAGGCTATTGAGGCAGGCCAAAGGAAGACTACTCCTCTCAAAAAGTGCTTTCAATGTCAAGGGTATGGACATTTTGCTAGAGAATGTCCATCTAAAAGGGCTCTGAGTACCCTAGAAGTAATCCATTGGGGAGATGATGAAGTGTTGGTCTGTGATGAAGAGATGGAAGAGCCTGAGGTAGAGGCTAGTGAGGAGTTGATAGAGCCTGATGCAGGGTTAAGTTTGGTAACATGGAGGGTAATGCATACTCAACCCCAACCTTTGGAAGAGGATCAAAGACACCAGATCTTTAGGACCAGATGTACCATCAAGGGTAGAGTATGTAACCTTATTATTGATGGTGGAAGCTGCACTAATGTGGCCTCCAAAACACTGATAGACAAGCTAGCTCTACCCACCAAGGACCACCCCCTACCTTACAAGCTCAGATGGTTAAACAAAGGGGCTGAGATCAAGGTGGACAAACAATGTGTTGTACCTTTCTCAATTGGTAAAGGGTATGTGGATGAAAGTCTTTGTGATGTTCTGCCTATGGATGCATGTCACCTCTTACTTGGTAGGCCATGGGAGTTTGATAGGGATGCCATTCATCATGGGAGGGACAACACCTACACCTTTAAGTATGGGAAGAAGAAAATTACCCTGGCACCTTTACCACCTGCTTTAAAGATCAACCCAAACCCCATGAGTGAGGCTTCCAAGGAAGTCATGTTGATAAGTGAGTCAGAAATAGCACAAGAGCTAAGTGAGTTACAACCTGTGTACATCTTACTTGCCAAAGAAACTGGGATGAGCATCATTGATATCCCTGAAGAGGTCAAGTCTATCCTAGAAGGCTATGGTGATGTCTTCCCTACTGAGCTCCCTAGTGGACTGCCACCACTTAGGGGAATAGAACACCACATTGACCTAGTGCCTGGAGCTATCTTACCCAACAAGCCAGCTTACAGGAGTGATCCTAAGGCTACACAAGAGCTCCAACTTCAAGTAGGTGAGTTGCTCAACAAGGGCTATGTTAGGGAATCCCTCAGCCCTTGTGCTGTACCAGCCTTGCTTGTGCCAAAGAAGGATGGGACTTGGCGTATGTGCATTGACAGTAGGGCCATCAACAACATTACCATCAAGTATAGGTTCCCTATACTTAGACTTAATGATATTCTGGATGAGTTAAGTGGGGCTCAAGTATTCACCAAGATTGATCTGAGGCAAGGCTACCACCAAGTGAGGATAAGAGCAGGGGATGAATGGAAGACAGCTTTCAAGACTAAACATGGGCTCTATGTGGTTGGTGATGCCTTTTGGGTTGTCTAATGCCCCTAGTACCTTCATGAGGTTGATGACAGAAGTCCTAAGGCCTTACTTAGGCAAATGTGTAGTGGTTTACTTTGATGACATTCTTATTTACAGTTCAACTAAGGGAGAACATTTGCAACATCTGAAGTTGTTGTTTGAGGTCCTAAGAGAGAACAGTGCAACGGGAGTATGTGACCAAGCCAAGACACGAGCCATGACACGAGCTCAAGACAAGACACAAACTCAAGACAAGACTCAACATCAAAACAACAACCTACATTCAGACAACACCATGACCAGCTATGACAATGTTCTATTCAGTCCAAGCCACAACCACTTCAAGCCTGCTAAGACAACACCACCACAACCAGAACAAAGCCTAGCCATCCACTTCCCAAGACTAGGCCACAACAAAGCTCAGCCAACAGCCCAACAAACCCAACACAACAAAAACAGCCCCCAGCCAAAAACAGCCTATCACTGCCTTTCTAAACAAGGTCCATGGGGCCCCACACAATCAAACAAGCCTAACCAACCCTCAAACCTATGTCTTGGGAAGGTCCTCTACAACTTTCCCCAGGACTTCCCTCCCCAGAAACAAACACACCAAGAGTTAGCTTAGGGACAACTTCAGACTGTCCAGATTTCAGCCTTTTTGCAGTAGTTAACATGTCACTATCAAACTTTCCTTTTATGATCAAACAAACTCGAGGGCCTTTTAGAAGGACCTTTGGCATCCATCCCACTTCAGTTGAGCTCAAGAATCAAGCTCAGAAGTCCACCCCTCCACCAGTTTCAACCCCAACAAACCCATTAAGGCAGATTGTCCTATTAGAATTACTTTTCTGCTTTATCTACTTTATGTCAGTTTTCCTGCAAGTTTGTAGCTGTTATTTTGTTTCATGTTGTAAGCCTTTGTGGCCCTAGATATCTCCTAACGTCTGAGTTGTATCCTTGTTGCCTATATAAGGCCTTTACCTAATGAAATGCAAATCAGATTTGAAGTAAAACATAAAACTGAAACCTTGTTTCTGTTGCATCTCTTGGCTGTGTGCTTGAGACAACTTCCTTTGCTTTGTGCTTGGAAGTGAGCTTGGGTCCTTAGCTGTGTGCTGGGATCAAGGTTCAACCCTCAACCATTGGCTTTGTGCTTTGGTTAAGGTCCTATCCTTGTTCTTTAACAATCAATTCAAACAGAAACAGAGTACTTGCAAGTGTCTTAATCTTAGCTCAATTTGTCATTGTTTAGTTGTCTTTTCTGAATAGTTTCAGTGCAAATTGGTTATCAGAGCTTTGGTTTGTGAGTTCATCTACCTAACTACATTAAAAACACAAAATACAACCATGAGTGAAGAGAGAATCACAGGTATTGAAAACACAGTTCAAGATCTTGTCAGAACTGTAATGGAGGTCTCTAGATCTGTCAATGAACTCCTTGAGGGCCAACAGAACAATGATACAAGGGGAGGCAGAGGTCGAGGAAGAGGAGCACCTTTCCCACAAGGTGGAGTAAGGAGGAGACAACCTGTAGATCAGTTTGAAATGTCAGATTCAGATGGCTCAGATCAC
Organism: Heliosperma pusillum; assembly: GCA_022085475.1. Classification (NCBI taxonomy): domain Eukaryota; kingdom Viridiplantae; phylum Streptophyta; class Magnoliopsida; order Caryophyllales; family Caryophyllaceae; genus Heliosperma; species Heliosperma pusillum. The sequence goes on from JAIUZE010006079.1 coordinate 60,497, forward strand.
AATCTTCTCAGACACCAAGACAAAGATATCAAGGTAGAGATTCCTGACTTTCTAGGTAGCTTGAACCCTGATGATTTCTTAGATTGGCTAAGGTCTGTAGAAAGAGTCTTTGAGTTTAAAGGATACACTGATAGAAAGGCTTTTAAGGTTGCTATCATGAAACTAAAAGGCTATGCCTCACTTTGGTATGAAAACATGAAAACCTTGAGGGTTAGAGAAGGGAAAGAACCTGTAAAGTCATGGCTCAAACTGAAAAAGAAAATGAGAGCTAAGTTTGTCTCTAGGGACTACACTCAAGACATGTTCATTAAGCTTACTCACCTAAAGCAAGACCAAAGACCTTTAGAGTCCTACCTAAGAGACTTTGAACAACTCACTTTGCAATGTGAGGTTGTTGAGAAATCTGAACAAAAGATAGCAAGGTTCTTAGAGGGGTTGGATGAAAGGATAGCTAGCAAAGTCAGGTTACAAAACATATACTCCTTTGAGGAAGCTGTCAACCTGTCTTTAAGGGTAGAAAAATTGGGAAAAGGAAAGGCCAGTGTTTCTAAGACACCTTCCAGAACCCCCACCTTCAAACCTTTTGTAGGAGTTAAGATAGGAGAACCTGTGGTTCCTGTTAAGACTCCTTTCAACCTTGATAAAGGCAAGGCTGTTGAGGCAGGCCAAAGGAAGACTACCCCTCTCAAAAAGTGCTTTCAATGTCAAGGGTATGGACATTTTGCTAGAGAATGTCCATCTAAAAGGGCTCTGAGTACCCTAGAAGTAATCCATTGGGGAGATGATGAAGTGTTGGTCTGTGATGAAGAGATGGAAGAGCCTGAGGTAGAGGCTAGTGAGGAGTTGATAGAGCCTGATGCAGGGTTAAGTTTGGTAACATGGAGGGTAATGCATACTCAACCACAACCTTTGGAAGAGGACCAAAGACACCAGATCTTTAGGACCAGATGTACCATCAAGGGTAGAGTATGTAACCTCATTATTGATGGGGGAAGCTGCACTAATGTGGCCTCCAAAACACTGATAGACAAGCTAGCTCTACCCACCAAAGACCACCCCCTACCTTACAAACTCAGATGGCTAAACAAAGGGGCTGAGATCAAGGTGGATAAACAATGTGTTATACCTTTCTCAATTGGTAAAGGGTATGTGGATGAGAGTCTTTGTGATGTTCTACCTATGGATGCATGTCACCTTCTGCTTGGGAGACCATGGGAGTTTGATAGGGATGCCATACACCATGGGAGAGACAACACTTACACCTTCAAGTATGGGAAGAAGAAGATCACCCTAGCACCTTTACCACCTGCTTTAAAGATCAACCCAAACCCCATGAGTGAGGCTTCCAAAGAAGTCATGTTGATAAGTGAATCAGAAATAGCACAAGAGCTAAGTGAGCTACAACCTGTATACATATTGCTAGTCAAGGAGACTGGGATGAGTATCATTGATATCCCTGAAGAGGTCAAATCTATCCTAGAAAGTTATGGTGATGTCTTCCCTACTGAGCTTCCTAGTGGACTGCCACCACTTAGAGGGATAGAGCACCACATTGACCTAGTGCCTGGAGCTATCTTACCCAACAAGCCAGCCTACAGGAGTGACCCTAAGGCTACACAAGAGCTCCAACTTCAAGTAGGTGAACTACTCAACAAGGGCTATGTCAGAGAGTCCCTCAGTCCTTGTGCTGTACCAGCCTTGCTTGTGCCAAAGAAGGATGGGACTTGGCGTATGTGTATTGATAGTAGGGCCATCAACAACATTACCATCAAGTATAGGTTTCCCATACCTAGACTTAATGATATTCTGGATGAGCTAAGTGGGGCTCAAGTGTTCACTAAGATTGATCTGAGGCAGGGCTACCACCAAGTGAGGATAAGAGCAGGGGATGAATGGAAGACAGCTTTCAAGACTAAACATGGGCTCTATGAATGGCTGGTGATGCCTTTTGGGTTGTCTAATGCCCCTAGCACCTTCATGAGGTTGATGACAGAAGTCCTAAGGCCTTACTTAGGCAAGTGTGTAGTGGTTTACTTTGATGATATTCTTATTTACAGTTCAACTAAGGGAGAACATTTGCAACATCTGAAGTTGTTGTTTGAGGTCCTAAGAGAAAACAAGTTGTATGGCAAGCTAGAGAAGTGCACCTTCATGCAGCCTGAGGTTTACTTCCTTGGGTTCATCATCTCTAAGAAAGGGGTAGCAGTTGATCCTGAGAAAGTGCAAGCAATCAAGGAATGGCCCATTCCCCAAACTGTTACTGATGTAAGAAGTTTCCATGGGTTGGCATCTTTCTATAGGAGGTTCATACAAGGGTTTAGTTCAATCATGGCCCCTATTACTGCGTGCATGAAGAAGGGAGAGTTCAAGTGGAATGAGAAGGCTGAAAGGTCCTTCAATCTGATCAAAGAGCTATTGTGCAAGTCCCCAATATTGGTTCTACCAGACTTTAACAAACTCTTTGAGGTAGAGTGTGATGCCAGTGGTCTTGGCATAGGAGCTGTGCTTACTCAAGAAAAGAAACCTGTGGCATACTTTAGTGAGAAGCTAAATGGGGCCCAGCTTAACTATTCCACATATGACAAGGAATTCTATGCCATTGTGAGGGCATTGAATCATTGGGGACACTACTTGAAGCCTAAGCCTTTTGTGCTTCATTCTGATCATGAGGCGCTCAAATACATCAATGGACAACACAAACTCAACCCCAGGCATGCCAAATGGGTAGAGTTCTTGCAATCCTTCTCATTCTCCAGCAAGTATATAGAAGGCAAGAACAATGTTGTAGCAGATGCATTGTCTAGAAGGTCTGTAATGTTGACCTTCAGGGAGCAAAGGGTGTTGGGGTTTGAATTTATGAAAGAGCTCTATCAAGAGGACCCAGACTTCAAGCATGAATGGGAGGTACACCAAGAAGGGCAAGTCAAGAAATGGAGCAAGTACACAGCTCAAGAAGGATACTTATTCTATGGAAACAAACTATGTGTGCCTAAGGGACCTTATAGGGGACTACTGGTCAAAGAGGTTCACTCCAATGGCCTTGCTGGTCACCTTGGGGTACAGAAGACCTATGACATCTTACAAGATCAGTTCTATTGGCCTAAGATGCTCAGTGATGTGCAAGATGCCCTCAAAAGATGCAGATCTTGTCAACTAGCCAAGGCACACTTTCAAGCAGGCCCTTACACACCACTTCCAGTACCCAACAAGCCATGGGAAGACCTCAGTATGGACTTTAGTGTAGCCTTACCTAGAACTCAAAGGGGAAAAGATTCAATCATGGTGGTTGTAGATAGATTCAGCAAGATGGCACATTTCATTGCTTGTAAGAAGACTGAGGATGCATTGGGGGTAGCTGAACTATACTTTAGGGAGGTTGTCA